>VZTF01007867.1:568286-585201 GCA_013397755.1 Cnemophilus loriae
CGCTCCCGCCCGGCGCCATCGCGGCTGCTGCGGCCACCCCGGGCCGGCCATGGCCACCGACTCGTGGGCCCTGGCCGTGGACGAGCAGGAGGCGGCGGCCGAGTCGGTGAGTGCACGCCGGGGCCCGTGGGGGCTCGGGATGGCCCGGCCCGGCCCTGCCCGGTCCAGCGGCGCGGGGTCCCCCGGGCCGCGCGGCCCCCGCCGCCTCCTCACAGAAAACTGCGATCGCGGAAACCCTTTTTCGCCCCATTTTCCGCCGTGGGGGCAGGGAGGGCCCGGGGTATCGGGTTGTCCCTGGGCTTGGGCTCTTCCTTTATAAGCAAAAACCCCCAGTTTTTAATTTATTTTTTTACTTACCATTATTTTTTCAATTTCTTCGCCTTCATCCATTTTTTTGCTTGGCAAAGACGTCCCTGCCGTACCTCTCGCCCTCCATCCAAACACTGCACCGCTTCAGGCACTCACTCAGCCTCAGCTCTGTCTTCCAGCATCCAAAAAACAAAAATCCCTCTTTCTCTCATTTTTTTTTTTAAATGAAAAGATGTAACTTCGTGCCTCAAAAAAATTGTTTTCTTTTTTTTCTGTGCTTGGGCACAGAACACTCACTGAGCCCCTGGATGTGGGGAAGACCCTCGGGGCTGCTCTCCCTGCACATCTCAGGTGGTGAAGCAAACTCATCTTGGGGCAGTTTGTGCCGGCCAGGACAGTGCGTGGATCCTGTTTCCATCCTGGAATGCCGATTTTCTCCCGTTTTCCACCAGCAGAGCTATTAGGGAGTGGAGGCTACAGGACAGAAAACAACCCCTTCCCTGTGTTGTCATTACCGCTTAGAAAAGCTTGTATTTCTGTTAAAAGTCTTGCTTTTTAGTTGTATTAAAACTTGAACTTAAGCTCCTCTTGTATCTTCATCCCTTCCAGGTGAGCAGGGTTTGTGCAATACTTGATACATCCAAAGCTCAGGTTTTCCCGGCTGGAATTAGAATATAGAATTTTGAATATAGAACTTCGAATTTCTCTGATTTTGTGTTTTTCATCATTTCTAGCTGAGCACTTTACACCTGAAGGATGAGAAAACCAAACCAGATGCCAATGGTGAGTTCCAGCTGCTCAGATGGGCTTGGAAAGGGTGGATTGTTTCCCCGTGGGGTTCAGAGCGCTGCTGCCAAAGTAAATTCCTGATAAATCATGAAATTCCAGAAGACCTGAGATTAGGCAGCAGCACAGACTGACTATTTTGGTGTCTTCAGGGAGCTCTGTGAGCACAATCCGTTGGTGTGGTTGCTAAACTCCACTTGGCGCTGCAGCTTGGGTTTCCTCTGCGCAGCAATGGAGCAGGGCAGTTCTCCTCAGGAAAATGAGCAGTTTTGTAGCTTTCCCCACGATATTCCAAAGCTCTGGGGGTGTGGGCTGTCCCTGAGGCCTGACCTCACACGTGCCCCCCAAAACTGTTCCAATTCAGGTGCCGTTGTCAAGGCAGATGACAATGTGGAGAAGACGGAGGATGAGGAGAAGGGTAAGTGCCTTCCTGAAAAAAGCTTTGGCAAGGAAATTAACTTAATATAATTATTAATTATAATTATATTGATCTAATGTATACTTAAAGTAAGTCTGCCTTGTGTCTCAGGACCGCTGATCTTGTATCCTGCCCCAAGGACTTAATTGTAAGACATGTCCTTCCTTCATAACACTTTTAAAGGCATTGTGTCCTGTAATAACTTGGGAGACTCCTGGATTAGAGTGGAGAGAAATAAGGGGATAGCAGTATCCTCAAGGCAGGACTGGATACAGGAGCAGTTGGATAACCTGGAGCTGGGATTGCTGTAGCAACCAACAAGTTGCGTTAATGCAGTGGCTGTTCAGAGGTGGGTAATGGCTCAAAATCTTTCAGAAGGTGGTTTTAGGGAACAGATTTAGTAGCTGAACCCCAGAGTGCAGCAGTTTAACCTCATTTGGATCTCCCTTATCCTCAGCCCTTGTGTTTCAGCTCTGAAATCTTTTAAAGTACCGTTTATCCTCAAACTTTCCTTAAAAATAAAACCCTAAGAGGTGTCTGCCTACATGTCAAAGTGAGGGCTGAGGAGGCCTTACCTTGTCCCAGGTAGATGCTAAGCTAAAATAATCTTCAATAAGCAGAGATCTGGATCTGTTAAAGTCCCCTTTAGAACAGTGCTTGTTTGGTTTGTCTTCCTGAGTATTTAATGGGGGAATCCCTGGGATCTCTTGATGTCTCATCCAGGAAGTTTGGGCTCTTCAAGCCATTACACTCTAATGAAGAACTTCAGTATTTGGAGGGATTTTGTGCCTTTAAACTGGCTCAGGAGTTCAGTGGGAGCAAGACCTGGAACAGGCTGTGACTGATGGATTTATGTTTTCCACCTCCTTTCCCAGAGGACAGAGCTGCCCAGTCCTTACTGAACAAGCTGATCCGCAGTAACCTGGTTGACACCACAAATCAGGTGGAGGTGCTGCAGAGGGACCCCACATCACCCCTCTACTCCGTCAAGTCTTTTGAGGAGCTGCGCCTGTAAGTGCCTGCTGGGATGAGCCAGAGCCTTCTCTGCATGGAGCTGTTCAATCCTGGGATCAGATATATTAAACAGGCTCCCATATAACTGTATTTTTCAGTTTGTTGTGGGGACCCTTATTCTTAAACTCAGGGAGAGCAGTTTTGCTAAAACTGCCAGAGCAGATGTGAGTGGAGCCCATCAGGTAGCTGGAACCTCTCCTCATGTCCTGAAAAGTTCCCTGGTTGCATAGGAGATACCACTTAAGAGTACGTGGGTTTGTGTTTCAGGTTACTGCCAAGCTGTCATTAATAAATGAGTGTATCATTTGTATTATTTAAATGCAAGGAGAGTTGGTTTACCTGGGTGCCTGGTGGGGGTTTCCATCTGAAACAGCAGCAGTGAGCAGCACAAAGGGAAAAGCTTATCTTTTCCAGCAATACTGGATTTATGTACTGGAGAGACCAGTATTTTCTGCCTTCCTTCCCATTGAAAACCTTTACCAGTGCGGCTTTCAAGTGATGATAACTGTATTTAAGGCATGATTGATGGATATTTATATTAATGTGCTGAAGAGTGTGTCCTGTTGGGGTTGTTGAGCTGCATTGATCTCAGGTTTGTTGCTCTACAAGCTCCACAGGGAAATGGGAGCTAAGGAGCCTTCTTCCCATGAAATGCCAGGATGTTTTGCTTTGTTAGTGTTAGTGGTTGAATGTCTGCAGAAAGAAGCTGAGGTCCTGCAGTGCCTGTTAGACTAATTCATTCCTGTGTTTCAAAAGGCAAACAATCCCAGGGAGTTAATGACAGGGACAGCCAGCCTAATTGAGTCTTCATTTTGTTATGACTCGGGGTATCCTTGGCAACTGGTGCAGAGTTGGGCTTTGTCTGTCCTTGCTTGGAGCAGCACAAGGTTACATTTTCAAAGAGCTTTTGTTCCAGCCATCATTGGAAAGTAATACAGGGTTTTTGCAAAAGCATGTTGTGCTGAATAGGAAGTTACTGCAGTGGGAAATGTGGGCAGGAGACCTGTAACCTGCTTTGACGGGAGAGCCCTTCTGAGAGCACTCACAGCATCCAGGGAGCACTTGGGGATCATCAGCTGAGAGCTTCCAGCATTGTAACCTGGATTTAGGTTGTTCTGGGGTCTCCTTGTCTACACAAGTGTCTGCTGAGAGTAGAAAGCTCCCTCGAGAGAAAGCAGTAGATGAGAGTTTGCTGGCCGGCAGTGTTACCACACAGTTCTGGGTGTGAGGGCTGGCTTGCAGCCACAGATCACAAGGTGTAGTCACAGCAAACTGAGCTAATTACCAGTCATTTACCTGAGCCAGCATCGCTGAGCTGTGTTACAGAACCCACACAACTTCCTGAAGTCCTTGCAAGGATCTCACAATCCCTTCATCCTGTTCCTCACGTACCGAGATCGCTTTGTTCCACGTTTGAGTCATCGAGGAGTGATAATTTTGGCACCAAGATTAGGCATGGCTGAGGAAATAGGATTGGCCTGAAGGACAGGATTAACACTTTTTGCTCTGGGATTCCTGGATTGTCTGAGAAGCTGCTTTGGAACAGGCAGTGCTGGCCTTAGACACAGGCTTTGCCCTCGAGCTGGGACAGGCAGGCTGCCTTACTAAATCCAGGGGTTTTTGCAAAGCTTCCTGCTCAAACTTCCTGCTGTCACTTGTAGCTTCCAGCTGCTGACCATAGTTGTTTCACAGGTGGGATTGTAGCAGGGACAGCTCTAGGTCATCTTCTCAAGGGTTTTTCTCACCTTTTTGTACACAAATGAAAACTAAATGGACTTTAATAGGTTATGATATAAAAATTTCTCTTTTCAGGAAACCGCAGCTCTTGCAAGGAGTCTATGCCATGGGCTTCAACAGACCATCTAAGATCCAAGAGAATGCCCTGCCCATGATGCTCGCCGAACCGTACGTACACTTTCTTCCTACTCTCTACCAGAACAGGAGGATTTGAAAGGCTCAGTGTGCTGCTCCTGAATTTTGGGTGGGAGGAGGGTGATGGAGAAACTCTCAGGATATGGAGAAAGGGTTCCCATGCCACAGTGTTTCTATGGTTATTAACTGTGTGACAGCAGCCCTGGATTTGTCCTTTTCCTAGGGCTGGTACTGAGCATGCAGTGCTGTGGTGTTTGGGTGGTCGTTCCCATTTTCCTCATTAGTTTGGGAAGAAATAATACAAAATTCCTCGTTAGTTTGGGAAGAAATAATACGAAATAGCTCAGAAATCCTGGGTGGGTGGGAGTAGCTGAGGTGCTGGTTTTCCTCTCCACAACACTGAGCTGGAATGTGTGAGGTGCTGAGACACTGGGGAAGACGTGTGAAATGGGAGATTACTGAGAGATAACCACAGTTCTCCTTCCAAATCTTCATAACTGAGAAAGGCTGAAGGGTAGTGTTGGGCAGGAAGTAATTCCTGCCCCGTGGGGCATAGCTGGTCGAGGTGGCCATGGATCTGGAGCAGGGGTAAATGTGACAGGATTCAAACGCCACCGTGGTGCTTCAGCCTCTGAGCTGTGCCCGCTGTGCCCCCAGCCCGCAGAACCTCATCGCACAGTCGCAGTCCGGTACTGGCAAGACAGCTGCCTTCGTCCTGGCCATGCTCAGCAGGGTTGAGCCTGGGAACAAGTATCCACAGGTAAAGTTTGTGGGATGTGGCTGTTTCTGGTTTTCACTGGTGGTGCAGTGCCATCTAGTGAAGAGCCTGAGCTGCTGGGAGGCCTTCAGATGTAAATTCATGGCTTGATGGAGCCGTGGTGTTATTTCTTTAAACTCCTTAAAGGGGATGGAGGTTTGGGGATTTATCAAAATGCCTTCAGTGCAAAAGACGTGGATTTTGGTCAAAGCTTGTTCCTGTCAGTCCTTCCCATGCATCACACAGGATGCCATTGCTCTGTGAGGAGTTAAATCTTTCTTAAATCTTTCAGCTTAAATCAGAGAAACAGTGCAGCCTGAAGGGAGTTGGATAAGTGGGTTTGTGATGGAGAAGAAGATAACTGTGACAACAGAGCAGACAATGCTTGGAGAGGGACTTTTTAAATCAAATTTCCTCATGGAATAGTTGAGAAACTGTTAAGCCACTTGCATGTTTGTCTTGAAGAAAACTTCAGCAAGGATTTTAAAAAGCAAGTGTGATAGTGTTGCCCTGGATGTTCATCACCTCACTCATTATCCTTCTGTTCCTCCAGTGTTTGTGCCTTTCCCCAACATATGAGCTGGCACTTCAAACAGGGAAAGTGATTGAACAGATGGGAAACTTTTACCCGGAGCTGAAACTTGCGTACGCTGTCCGAGGCAACAAACGTGAGTAAGGGGAAGCACCACAAACAGGAATGAGGGAATGATATTCCTTAGGTGCACTAGAGAAGTCAGGTGGTGAAATAGCTGGGTCAGAGAGGGCCGGAGCATTTCCCTGCCTGCACAGCCACCCTACAGCAGCCCTTCCTTCTGTCTCGGCAGTGGAGAGAGGGCAGAAGATCTCGGAGCAGATCGTCATCGGCACACCCGGCACCGTGCTGGACTGGTGTTCCAAACTGAAATTCATAGATCCCAAGAAGATCAAGGTGTTCGTGTTGGATGAGGCGGATGTGATGATCGCGACCCAGGGCCACCAGGACCAGAGCATCCGCATTCAGAGGTACGGCCGGTGCCACAGGGGCAGCGGGGCTGCGGTCCGGACCGGTGTCCTCACCGAGGAAGCAACAAGATTTAAATGGTAGATTAGCTCTAGACGGGGGGTTAATAGAGGCACAATGTCAGGGGATGACAAGCAGTTTCATTTCCTTACAGGATAAAAATCCTGTCCCTGGAGCAGGGTTTATTCCTTTTTAAGAAGGCAAGTCTGGATGACTGTGATCCATGAGGGAGGGATCACTGAGGGGGTAAGATTGGTTTCAGTCTTTCCAGCCACTGAAATAACTGGTTCCAGGGTTACGGTTCTCCTTCGCCCACAGCGTGAATTCCATCAGGCTATCAGGAGATGGCAGTGTTGTATGGGAACCCTCCCTATTTCTCTCTCTCTTTCAGAATGCTCCCCAGGGACTGCCAGATGCTCCTGTTTTCAGCCACTTTCGAGGATTCTGTGTGGAAGTTTGCTCAAAAAGTTGTTCCTGACCCAAACATTATCAAACTGAAGCGCGAGGAGGAGACCCTGGACACCATCAAGCAGTATTATGTTCTGTGCAATAACAGAGATGAGAAGTTCCGTGCTCTCTGTAACATCTACGGCGCCATCACCATCGCCCAGGCCATGATCTTCTGCCATGTGAGTGCTTCCAGGGAGTGTTAGTCCTAGTGACCCCTCAGAGTCTGCTAGTGCCAAAACCAAGCCAGACATGGTTTCCAGAAAGGAACTGAAAACAAAATTGCTGGTTTTGGCTTCTCTGGCTCCGTCTTTGAGTGAAATCCTGAAAGCCACGTTAGCGCTGACTGGTTTGATTCTCTGGGTTTGTCCATCCAGGAGACAGCGTTGGACTTTCTTATTCCTGAATGGTCATTGTTATCCCTGAAGTGCTCTGAAGCAAAGATCAGAGTAATGCACATTTTTCCAAAACTCTGAACTACTGAAAAAAAAAAAGTGGGGTTGGAAAATGGAGGGAAATAGGGCAAAATGAGGGATTGGGAAGTCTTTTGCTTCTGTAGCTGATACAGAGCTGTTCCTAGAACTCCATTTCCCTCAGGTAATTGAGGATACACCTCTGGGATCTCACTGTGAATCATACTGAGACTTTGTTTCCTTTTTCTGGAAGACACCATAATAATTTTTAGAGAAAAATCAGTGCTGACAGCGCAGAATAGCCAGGCAAAGTGAGCTCAGGCAGGATGAAAGTGTTTGGAGTCTGCTGCAGCAGTTTGCTTTTAGGCTGTCTCAAGACATAATTTGAGCTCAAAAAACTGTTTAATTCAAGGCTGTGCAGAGCCTCTGTGGGATTTCACAACTACATTCAGGTCTGACCCTGCCATTTTCCACACTGAGTAGTTGTGGTTTTGTGACAATTTTCACAAGTTTTCAGTGTACTTGTGTAATGTCAGTCCCCAGCAGAATGAAATCCAGGGAGCAGAGCACAAAGGAAACTTGTCCTTTATTAATCAAGGGCTCCTATGGTGGCAGAGGCGTATTGTCCTCCCTCTGATACAGTTGGTAAGGCGGACAAAAACTGAGCAGCCACGGAGCTTCCAGTGGGCCCCCAGAGAGGTTTTATTGCCGCTTTCCAGCTTTAAAACCCCTTCCCCAATGTGGGGCTGGCTGTGTGTTCCAGACTCGGAAGACGGCGGGGTGGCTGGCGGCGGAGCTGTCCAGGGAGGGCCATCAGGTGGCCTTGCTCAGCGGGGAGATGATGGTGGAGCAGAGAGCTGCCGTGATCGAGCGCTTCCGAGAGGGCAAGGAGAAGGTGCTGGTGACCACAAACGTCTGTGCCAGAGGTAGGACACGGTGGAACGGGGCCAGGGAGGGCTGGAAGCAGCACTCCCCGAGATAACACATCCCCCTGGCCAGCTCGCAGGAAGAATTCACATCCTCAGGTGTTCCAGTCGGGAGCAATTGCTGTCCTTACTGTAAGGATGCCTTGTTCCATCCATGGAATCCTTACCACAGGATTCCTTGTTGGCTTCCTGCTGCTCGAGGTGGAAATGTCCATCCTGTGAGAATCTGGCACCAAGCCTGCCTTGTGCTGCTGACCTTCAGGGTTTGCAGCGAACATGTGCTTAAGTACAGAAAACTGAAAAATAGCGAAATCCAGTTCACTATCCCAGTAGGAATTCGTGGTGTAATTTGACATGCTACAACAGTTAAGACAGGATCCTACTTGGAAGAAAACAAGTGGTCTTTAGAGCTTTGCAGAGGAGGAGAGTGTTTCCAAAATATTTAAGTGCTGGTAGAATTTCCAAAATATTTAAGTGCCTTTGTCTGTTTCAGTGGGACTCTCTCCTCTAACAGCTCGATAGTTTTTATTTCCAAGTACCCTGTGAGGATATTGTGGAAAAGCTCCATTTCAGAGTCTGAGGAGGCTGTTCCTGCTCTAAAAGGATTTAAGCGAAGTTGTGTAACCCGATGCTTTCTTTTTGTCAGGGATCGATGTAGAGCAGGTCTCTGTTGTTATCAATTTTGACCTTCCTGTGGATAAGGATGGAAATCCGGATAACGAGACCTACCTGCACCGGATCGGCCGCACCGGCCGCTTCGGCAAGCGAGGGCTGGCCATTAACATGGTGGACAGCAAGCACAGCATGAACATTCTCAACAGAATCCAGGAACATTTCAGTACGTACCCTCAGGCTTTCTCCTTTCTCTAAACTGTTCAATTGCTGCAGAATTTGACTCGCTGGATGCTGAGCAGGTCTAGGGGGTGTTTGTTGAGCCTTAAGTGGGTGGCAGAGGAGCACAGCAGGTGTTTGGTGTAGTGTCACTTGGGGTTGTGACCTGCTGCCTGGGACAGCAGCAGAATAAATCAGGCTGTGTTTGCTGGCTGCCTGGATAGTCCTTAAAGTGGATGTTCCAGGGGTGGGTAACACTGGAGTACCCAGGTTGGGCCTTTGATATAAGGAAACAGTTTTAATTTGTATTTTTAAAACCCGACTGAACATTCCCTGATAAACCAGAACTCAAGTCCAGCTGAGGAGAGCAGCATTCCCTTCTCTGCTGAGTGTTAGGAAATCTGACTCATTTCTCTTCTTTCCCAGACAAAAAGATAAACAAATTGGATACTGACGACTTGGATGAAATTGAGAAGATAAATAACTGAAATAGCTGCTGGAACTGGTGTGTGCCCTGCTGTGGAAGCTCTCCCACTACAATTGGATCAGCGTTTGGATTGGCACAGCCTCTCGGCTCGTCCCGAAAAGGACTCTTCAAGATATGAGTACACAAAAATTACCTCATTTTCAAAATTGCAGTTGGACTTCAAATTGTGCAACTATGGGAAGGAAGAGGAAATGTTTACAGAAGCTTTTAACATTTCTTAGTTTAGCCTTAAAATGGGATGATCTTTGGAATTCTGAGAAACACACTTGCCAAAAGAGAGGCAATATGGAATTATCTAAAATTTTAAAAGAAAAAAAAACATTATTGCCTTTAATTGGAATAATGTGCAGCATTAACCTGATCAGTTTAAATTCAACAGCTGAATATATAATGGACATAAGGAAAGGAAAAAAAAAAAAAAAGAAAACCCAAAAACCCCAAACAAGGCAGCTGGTTTTTGGCTAAATACTCAACTTGTACAAACTAGGATGTCATTCTCTTTGGCGCTCCCCTGAGCTCTTTAAGACTCATTTCTGGCTTCCTGATGGATTTGCCCTGCTTTTCCTTACGTAAATTGTCCTGAGGATGTCTCCAGTAGCTCCTACTCGCAAACACAGGTGCCGTGTCGCTTTGCTGGGCCGTCTTTTCTTTTCCTTTGTCCTGGATTTGTTGGGATGGCCGCTCTCCGTGACGTGGGTGGTGGTGACACTACAGAAGTTCATCCCAAGTGTTTAACCTGGCTACGGTGTGGGTGGGTGGGGTGGGAGGGGCAGTATGAAGGGAACTGTACTAATGAATTGTTTGATTAAATTCACCCTCTGTGAATATTAAATTCACCATGTGATTAAATGCACCATGCTGTGAAGCTCAGCATGGACAATGTACAGAGCTGTTGGGTTTCACCCATCAGATACAGGAATAAAAGAACAAAAAAATCATGATAGCCTGGATTGACCAAAAAAATTTACCCATAGAACACCAAATTTACCTGTTACAGTACGTTTAGTACCAGAGTTTTGAGTTCAATTGCTCAGCCAAATTGCAGGTGGGAAGTGCTCCATAGTGCAAAACAGGTCGTTGGTCCCTGCCCCGGGGTGTTCCATGGAGGAGGAAGGATTCCCAGCTCCTGGAGAGGGAAGGATGACGCCTCCTGTGTGTTGGGACCACTCTTGTGCACACAGCTGGACACTGTGGGCTGTTCCCCCAGCCCCGTCTCCAGGAGAAGGAGGCTCCTGAACCAGAGCTTAGGGTGCACAGCTCTTTGTTGGGGGGAAATGGGACACGCGTGAGCAGCCACGGGCCGGCTACTCAGTGTGGGAATCATGTCAAAACAAATGTATAAATTGTAAATTTAAACTGAATTGTTTTCTTTGCAATTTTGGCCATCATATTCTGTTCAAAGACAGGAATATGGATCCTTTTACCAAGTAAAAAAAGGCTCATTTAAAATGTACCTAAAATTTTAGGAAATTGTGCACCCTTTTATCAATTTGTATAAAGGCTTTAGTGAAGAAAAAAAAAAAAAACAGCTTAAAATTAAACCTTTTGTATTCTGGGGTGTATCTATTTTTATTCTGTTGGAATCCTATTTAAAGTGGCAGGTGAGTGAGTGCTTGCGTGTGGAGTGGAAGACTTGATTTAATCACCTACTTTCCTAGTACAGCTGAATGACCTGGTGACAGCAGAGTATTGGGTTGAATTGTCATGGAAGCTGCTGCTGGTCCTGTGTGCTGTTTCTAATGTACTTTTAATTGGAATTAAAGAACACATACTGAACAATCCCTTTGCTGACTTCTTGCTTGAATACCTCGTTGGTGTTTAAGGGCCTCAGGTAAGGACATTCCCAGCCAAAAGTCCTGATAAGTTTTGTATTTATGACCTTCTCATCCTGTGATAGAATGAATTTTAATGCGGCAATTCTTAAAGGATTCCCACAAAGAGGTTTGTTAAATGATGCCACACGATAAATGAGGTCAGATAAATATTGTTCTTCCCCCCCTGTGCTTCTTGTGCTGGACTCAGAGTTGCTGCTAAAAGCTCCCCAGAACAGAAGAGCAGAGAAGGAGAACTGAGGGAGAAAAGAGACGTTTTTCCCGCGCTGTGCTTGCCTAGATCAAGACTTGATTTTTTTTGCCCATTTTTGGAGGTGCTGTAGCCTGGGTGAGGTGATTAGAACCAGACTCATCCAGCTTTATCTTAGATATCCAGGAGGAACATCCTCACACTGTGAGCCAAGTTACTGAACTGTCTGATTGTTCTGATCTTGCTCAGAGCCCCTGTGCTCTCACACGTCCCTGGTGGTCCCGGCTCTGGTCACAGCTTCTCACTGATCCACAGTGATTCCTCCTTGGCTGCAACCTTGTCTCCAGCACAGGATGCAGATACAAACTCCAGGAAGGTGGTGTGGCGGGCAGCTGACCATCCAAAGGCCGATTTGGGCAGCCCCTGAGGTATTTGTCATCAAATTAAAGGTTTCTCAAGAGCAGGTGTGATGGATAAACCTCAGCTCACGTAAACCATTTAAAGTTCAAGTTTCAACCTAGAAGGTTTTATTTAACACAGGATGGAAACACTCTGAGATGCAGGAGTAACACAGTACACACAACAGGCAGAAAAAGGGAATTAACTACTGAAGGAAATGGAAAACGGTTCCTTTTCCTGAAACCAAGTGAAATACTTTGTGGTTCTGTTGAAGGCGTCCCTATGTTTCGATATCCGGGACTGCTGCTGAGCAATTCCCATCTCCACCAGCAGCAGGTACCACTGTTCCATCAGCTACTGGTTGTACAAAGCTGCTGGACCCTGAATACTGATTTAGCATCAGGTACCACACTCATAGCCAGCGCCAGCATCAGCTTTCTGCTCCTGTGGTGTTTGTGTTCCTGTGCTGAGTTGGTTTGGCAGTTACACTGCGCTGGGTTTGCCTCAAAACATTTAAACTCACCCATCTGTGTGGCAAGTGGTCCATTTTTTAAGGAGATTAGAAATCATTGCCTTTGAAATTCCATTAGAAACTAGAACATATTTCTCTTTTTTAAGCACAAGCACATTGTGTTTAGCTAAAACTGCCAGGTCACCCAGCCAGCCCTTTAATGATGCTTTAGGAAAAGGTGGCTTGGCTTACTCCCTCAGCCAATTCCCAGTCAAAGCCCATTAATACCTTATTTAAAAATTCCCAAAGCAGCACTTGCTCCTTGGACTAACTCACTTCAGTGTAGAGGGGTTAAATGGAATTATCTGTAACATCTCTTAACTATCCATCTATTCTTACCTACGGATCACATGAGCTGAATAAGAGAAGGAAAACTAAGGAGAAAATCCTGCTGCTTCCCAAGACAGCCAAAATAATAATTATTTGTTCTTAAAAAGATGATTTAGTCACAGTTAAGAGCTGGACTGAGGTTACCCAGAAAGACCTGAGCCCTCACAGGTATTTTATGATCAGTCTTGCAATTTAATACTTCACAATAACCCATTAATGTGTTATTACTGTTTTTTCCAGATGGTTTGGGGCTTGATCTCCTTTTCAGTCTCTTGAGAAGATGTTTAGGATAGTGATAAGCTACTGAAGGTGGTCCTGTAACAACCAGTTCTGTTTCTACCTTCCCAAATGGGGCTTCTGCATTCAGAGAAGTGGTACTTTCCCAAAATATAGGAAAGGACAAGGGGAGAGGTCTTGGAAACCTGAGTTTTCAAAGAACATCAGCAACTTCAACAAACCAGAAAGGCTGGAGGTTGGTGGCGCTGAGGCAGAAGTTTGTGATGGCACAGGTGACACAAGCTGCTCTGTATGAATCAGGTTTATGCATCTGAAATACTATTTCAAATACTATTACATATCCATAACTCTGCTTCACAGGGATTTTGTGGGAGATGGAAGATAAAGAAGTAGGCACAGGAAGCATCAGACTGTCAGTTTTTTGGAAGAAGCAATGCACCTCAGTGAGCAGAACGACCCACGGCATCTCTGAGTGCCTCAAGATCTGCTGCATCGTGCTGCTCGTCCGGTCGGATGCACAGCACGGACTTGGGGAGGATCCCACATTCGTGAAGAGACTTTGTAAGGTCAGAGAAGCTCCTCCGGGGCACCTCCATGGTTTCAATGCTGCAGTGTTGGTAGTTGGCCAACAGTTTCTGTCCTGCCACGGCAAGGACCGTCTGGAGACTGTCAGAGGGCTTGAAGTGGTGCTCAAACCTCTGCCCAGAGGGAGAGCGGACAGCGAGCAGCACGTGCGGCTCGTCCGGGCTTACAGGGAACATCCAAGGGCTCTCCTGCCTCACTCGCCTTCCCCACTGCTCAGGGGCACAGTGCACGTGTGAGCTCTCTTCCGTGGGAGTGTCACTTCCTGACAGTGTGCTGGCAGACCCCTGTTCTCCACAAAGAGTCTTGATGGCTTTTGGAGCGTCCTCCTGCCCCTCGCTCACGTCCAGCCGGTTGGTCCGTTCAGCCAACGCTTCCACGGCGTCGCTCCCTGCGCCCTTCCGGACGATGGAGGGGAGCACCCGGTACTTGTTCAGGGAGGAGGAGGTCTTCAAAGGCACTTGCTGCAGGAGCTTTGGGATTTTCTCAGGAGACACCTGGGCAGGTGGGAACACCGGTTTTGTGAGCGGTGCTCTCCGGCTGCTCGCTAATTCCCGAGGAGAGGCTGCTGGCGGGGAAGATGGCACATGGCACGGACAGGCTTCCATGCCCTGAGGGTGGCTCATGCTTGGCCTCTGTCCCTTGGCAGATTTGGGCCTGGTGACGTGCATGGTGACGGCGCTGGCCCACGGCAGAGTGGCTGCGCCCGGACAGAAGCGGAGCTGAGCTGGTGCTGAGTCCAGGAAAGCCGCTGTGGCCATCGCACCTGCGGGCCGGGAGCAGAGGGAAAAGTTACAGGAACTGGCCAGGAGAGTTCAATCTCCCTGTGACTCCCACGCTGTGCTGTGTGCCAGGCAATAACAATAAACCTAGGGTATCACGGTGTGGGCAGGCAGCAACCCTGCGGTGCAGTAAGGGCTGAGTCACAGAGGGTGGGAAATGTGCTATCTGTAGGGACTGGCTTTGGCAGGAATTGTGTAAAGTTGACCCAGAGCTTTGAGAAGTTGTGCCCTTCGCCACTGAACGTAAAGTTTTTGATGGAAAGAACAATTTCTTTCTTCTGAAGCTGGAAACTCAGTGCAAACGGGAGATGAGTAAAGCTCAGGGCACAGCTCTGGCCTTTTCACTGTTCCTCCAGTGGCAGATTCAGCTCTCATTGTGGATTTTGGGATAAGACTGACTACACTTCATATTTTAAAGGTATCTCAAGACCATTGAGATTGAAAAACCCTGATTCAATACACAGAAACCTGTTCTGACTCTCTTGTGACCAAAAGCTGCTTAACATAGAATGATTTACCTGGGGGAATGGCTGGAGCTGTGTCAGGGAGGTTTAGGTTGGATATCAGGGAAAGGTTCTTCCCCCAGAGGGGGCTGGGCACTGCCCAGGCTCCCCAGGGAATGGGCACGGCCCCGAGGCTGCCAGAGCTCCAGGAGCGTTTGGACAGTGCTGCCAGGGATGCACAGGGTGGGATTGTTGGGGGGTCTGTGCAGGGCCAGGAGTTGGACTGGATGATCCTTGTGGGTCCCTTCCAGCTCAGGGCATTCCATGATTCTGTGATATGACCTCCACTGAGGAGGAAGCCACGTTCTGCTGCGTGATCCCCAGAGGAAGCTGCGCTTGGAGCACTCGGCTATGCCAGGACAGACAGCCCGGCCCCCGGGGCACAACCTCACAACGTTTTGGAGAAGTGCCACATGGAACCTCCTCTTCCATTCCTGTGGGTTTTGTGGCAGCATTTACCAAGGGGGAAAAAAAGGTCACCTTGGATTGCTTGGCATTCTCCAGAAATGACACAGCCACACTCAGCTGCTGCTTGTCACCCCAGCAGCACGTGGGTCAGTGCAAACCTCGTGGAGTTCAGCAAAGCCAAGGGCAAAACCTTACACCTGGGCTGGGGCAATCCAGGACACACCTGGGTGGAGAAGGGATGAAGAACTCTGGGAGAAGAACGACCTGCAGAGCTGCCTCCAGCCTGAGGGTCCCCAGCAAGGGAAGGAGCTGGGAAGGACCCGAGCAAGCGGAGCTGCTGGAGCGAGTCCAGAGGAGGCACCAAGGTGATCAGAGGGAGGGAGCAGCTCTGCTGAGAGGAAAGGCTGAGGGAACTGAGATTGTGCAGCCTGGAGAGAGGAGGCTCTGGGGTGACCTAATCGTGACCTTTCAGAACCTGAAGGAGCTGACAGGAAAGATGGAAAGACTTCTTCCAAGGGCCTGGAGTGCCAGGACAAGGGGGAATGGCTTCCCACTGCCAGAGGGCAGGGTTAGACAGGATATTGGGATGAAATTGTTCCCCGTGAGGGTGGGGAGGCCCTGGCACAGGCTGCCCAGAGAAGCTGTGGCTGCCCCTGGATCCCTGGAAGTGTCCAAGGCCAGGCTGGACGGGGCTTGGAGCAGCCTGGGACAGTGGAAGGTGTCCCTGCCCATGGCAGGGGTGGCACTGGATGAGCTTTAAGTTCCCTCCCAACCTAAACCCTTCTGGGATTCTATTCTAAACCAAACAAACAGAGGGAACAGCCGCTGTGGCGCTTTGCCAGCAATGTGTTTGTTATTTAACATTTCATTTCTCCTCCAGCTCAGCACGGCCAAGGCAGAGTCCCAGCACACCCTGCCCAGCCCCAGCCGACAGACCTGCCCCTCCCGAGCCTCCAGCGGAAGGGGACAGGGACACACGGACAGACACACGCGCCCAGGTGACTCATTCCAGTTTCCCAGGAGCCTGTGGGAGGGACGGGGGCTGTGCCTTCCCCTTACTGCCGCTAACAAATGAACTCCAAGACAACAACGCACTGAGGTAGAAGTCCCCGGCGCACGGGAGCACTTACAAATACCCTCAGCGATGCTGCCTCTTCCAAGAATAAACCCCCAACCAACCAACCCGGCAGAAGCCCTGGTGGGACCCTCCCGCGAGTGTCTGTACCGCCCCAGCACGGAGCACGTTAGAGGGGAGAGGCTGAAAACACGGGGTCTGCTGAGGAGTGCGATGGGGAGCCGCAGCCAGGGAGGGCTGTGCCCACAGGTGCCCCCAGAACGGTGCCCCCAGGGCCTGGGAGGGTGGGCACCTCACACCCCTGACCTACAGCACGGGATCACAGACTGGGTCGGGCTGGAAGGGACAACGGCAGCTCCTCTGGTGCCACCTCCCTGCTCCAGCAGGGCCAGCCCAGAGCACAGGGCACAGGAGTGTGTGCCGATGGGTCTGGAACATCTCCAGTGCGGGACACTCCACACCCTCTCCGGGCAATGTATTCTAGGTGTTTAAAGAAGTTCTTCCTCACGTTCAGGTGGAACTTCCTGGGCATCAGTCCCTGCCCGCTGCCCCTTGTCCCGGTGAGGGCTGGCACAGCCCCAGGCAGAGCCCTCAGTGCCACAGCCTGGCCGGGCCCACAGCTGGGCCTGGCTCTGAGCCCACGGCCGGAGCGCAGCCCCGCCGGCAGAGCCCGGCCCTCGAGCGCGGCTCCACAGCTCCGGAGCCAGACCCCGGTCCCGGTCCCGGTCCCTGTCCCTCCCCCGGTCCCGGTCCCGGTCCCGGTCCCGCAGCGGCCCCGCCGTCCCTCACCTGCCCCGCGCCCGCCG
>VZTF01007867.1:585321-678219 GCA_013397755.1 Cnemophilus loriae
GGAATGGGAATGGGGATGGGAACAGGGATGGGGATGGATGGGAACGGGAACAGGGATGGGGATGGGAACGGGAACAAGAACGGGAATGGGGATGGGAACGGGAAAGGGAATGGGGATGGGAATGGGAACAGGGATGGATGGGAACGGGAAAGGGAAAGGGAACGGGGATGGGAACGGGAATGCAAACAGGAACGGGGATGGATGGGAACAGGCAGGAATGGGACAGCCGAGATGTCTCGGGATGGATCCAGGGATCAGGGTGATACAGTCGAGATGTCCTGGGATGGATCCAGGGATAGATCCAGAGATGGGACAGCTGGGATGTTCCAGGGTGGACCCAGGCTAGAACCAGGGCTGGGAATAGCTGGGATGTCCCGGTGTGGATACAGGCATGGGGACAAGCAGGACATCCCGGGGTGGACGGAACCAGGGCTGGGAGCGGCTGTGATGTCCCAGTGTGGTCCCGGGGGATGTCCCCAGGCTCAGGGACAGCCGCAGCCTGCTGTGGGCTCTGCACAGGGCCGTGACACGGCCTCAGGGCTCGGCGTGGCACAGGAGCAGCCCCGTGACATTGGGAAGGCTCCGGAGGTTTCGTCCTGCGGGACTCGAAGGAGTGGGGGGAGCAGGGGGTGGCTCAGGGGCCTCTCCCAAACTCCACCCGTAGGTGACTGTGGTACCTGGGGCGTCCCAGCCCTCCCGCAGGAATTCCCATTCTCCCAACCCTCCCGAAGCAAAACCACAATGGTGTCACCCTGCTTAAATACCCAAATCCTTGTGGTTTAACCCTAAAAGTTTAAAACCAAGGCGTTACAGCCTGTCCTGAGCAAAGGCAGCACGACTGGAGCACAAGACAGAGTTTAACCTCCCTGTGATGTTATTCAGTGACCACTGAATGAAACCAGACAAACAAACCCCAAACTCATGAATTGTGATGAAAACACCTTTTTAAAAAATTACATTTTGCACACGAGATCATGCAAGGGACCTAGAACAACTCTTTTGGGAGAGTTTCTTTGTGCTGGGAAAGCTGCAGCTGGGAGGGAGAGGGAGTCCTCCCGATCCCCCCCAGCTACAAATGATCCCTGAGTCAGTTTTCCTTCTGGGAACACCCCACATAACACCAACCTTTCCATCTCTCCCCATTAATCCCTTTCTAAACCCACTCCTACTTAAGCAGCTGCTGCTCCCACTAACAGATGCCCATCAAAGGCAGCAAGAAACAAGCAATAAATATCCACCATAAACTTGGGGTCTCCACCCTGCAGGGCGGGAGGATCAAGGAGAACTTGTGCACTAAAAAGAAATAAAATAAGTAGGGAAATAGCCTCCTATCAGCTCACCCCAGCCCAGGATGTTTAGCAATGTTGCTGGGAAAACAGAGTTGCACATCAAAGCACACGGGGTATTTACATTTCAATAAGGCCCTGAGCAAACAGATGGGTGGGTGATACCCAGCTCTGCTTGCTCCATAGGAAGGCTGAAAAGTTCCATATTTCCAGTGGGATAATAACTTCCACAGGTGCTTTTTAAGCCCTCGAGTTTGTGGGTTACTTAAAGACGGGGTTTAGATTCATGTGGGTGCTCCCCTGAGATCCTCCACAGAGAGGGAGGGCTGACAATGAGGGGATTGGGTTAAAACCATATGTGGATCCCAAATCCATGTGATCCCAGCCCCATTTATGTCCCTGGACAATTCTTTTCACACAGATTTATCCAAACTCTACAGCAAAACCCCAGATTTTGCCCCCAAATCCAAGGGCCTGCAACGCCAAAGCAGGAGCAGCGCAGACAACAACTACCACAGTGGGGAAAACCTTCTGCAATGGAAGCATTTTGTGGAGGAGGTGGGAAAGGGATTGATTAATTAATTATTAGGGATGTCCTGGTTTTAAAAGTCAGGTGGGGAAAGCAAGGGTTGGGGTTCTCACTGTGGCATTTTGGAGTAGTTTCTTGTGCAGACAGCGAGTGGGGAGTCAGGTGAGATGTTCCTCCCCATCCTTAACGGGCTTGGATGGAGTTTTATTCCACTTGCAGCAGGAAATGAAAGGTTAGAGGGAAGTAAAGCCCCGGCACAGACAGCTCTGCCACCTTGGAGGGCAGCTGAGAGGTGACATCCCTTCCAGTGTCAGCTTTGGTGGCTCTCAGGAATTTCAACAAAGGTTTCTCTTCTCGACTCCAGACCCGTCAGTCATTTCTTTACAATTCCCAACCCCGAATTCCCTTCCTCAGGAGCATGGTTAATCCCTGAGGGTGGGGCCGTGCATATCACCCGATACTCGCGTTTGTGTCTGTGTTTGCCCTTGGCCCCGCGGTTTTGAGGGAAAACAGCAGCTTTTGTTCCTTATCTCCTCTGGTTTTCTGCCTCCCCCGTGTCTGTGTATCATGTCTGGGTTATGGTAATTAAATAAACTGTATTCCCAAAGCATTCCAAGCCGGGTTTCTGTGGCTTTTCCAGCCTTTGCTGCTGGAGGTTTAATTTCACAGACCCCTTGCCCCCTCGCTCTGGGCAGACAGGAAAACGTGAGGGCAGGCCAGGAAAACTGCAGCCCCAGGAATTGCAATCCTGGTGTTTGCTGTTCTCCCTTGCAATTCGGCACAGCTGGATTTGGATGCAGCCATGGATTTGGGAGGGCAGTTGCAAGGAAGGAGCCAAGAGAAACCATCTTTGAGGCTTCAGAGGGTGAGTTGGCAAAACCAAGGACCCACCTGAGACAACACTGAGCCCAAAGTGCTGCCTCTACACCTGGAACAAGGATTCAACGGCCTCTGAGGTGCCATCCTGGGTGTAAATCACTTTTAACCCATTTCTCCAGCTACCAAATGCCATGGATTTTAAAACCATGGCCATGGCCAAGGCCTTGACTGGCTTCACACAGGGATGGGTACGGCCTCGTGCCCAGCGATCAGCGAGATGAGGGAGGGAGCATTGGTGCTCACTGCTGTGGGAGAACTCATGTTTTTTGGGGAAGAGAAGGATGGGAATCTGCTCACTGCTTGAGGCAAGCCCAGCTCGGGACGACCCATGCCATCAGCACAGATAGAGGAGGGGGCGGGCCTCGCAGAGATATAAACCCACCCCGCTGAGCCGGCGGTGTGGAGCTGCAGGTCTGGGCAGGGTAAGGAGAGGGGATTTTGCTGCTCTGCTGCTCATCAGGCAGCTCAGGGCAAGGGGGGAGGGCTGCAGGTCCTGAGCTGCTCCACCAGCCCAGGACAAGCCACCGCGTCCCTGCCAAGCGCCACATCCCAAAACTGGGATAAAGAACCGTCCGGATTCACTCGGTGATGCCTTACAGCGCTGTGTACCCACAGCGACACGAATGGCACCTGAGACATCGCCTGGGTGCACCCAGCTGCTTCCACGTCCCTGGTGTGGGCACTGGATGAGCCTCTGTCCTGCCCCCCGTTGATCACCCATCCTTGTTCCCTCTCCAGGGTAGCCCCAGGATGAGGAATCTCCTCCTTGCTGTGCTCCTGGCTTGTGGTAAGTGCCCTGCTGTCCCCAGCCAGGCTGGGATCCACCTACAAACTCCGAGTCTTTGTGCACAATTCAGGCTTTTGTTTAAATCTGGCAGTTTCTCTCTAGTGCCTCGTGTAGAACTGCTGCAGTCCTGGAGGGCTTTGTGATGGGGAGGCTTTGGGATGCTGAGATCCATATTTATTTTAGGAGGCCCTGGTACCTGCTGTCACCTTTCCTGCCCCTGCCAAGCCCATGGCTGATCCTGGTGATGGGGGGTTGCAGGTTGCAGCACGGCAGAGCCAGTCCACAAGGCAAAATATCTTGTGCCAGACCAAATCCAGAGGCTGTAAAAGCCAGACTGTAAAAGCCATCCTCCCTGTGAGGGTGGTGATGCCCTGGCACCAGGTGCCCAGAGAAGCTGTGGCTGCTCCAGTTCTGGAAGTGTCCAAGACAAGGTTGGATGAGGCTTGCAGCACCCTGGGATAGTGAAAGGTGTCCCTGCCCATGGCAGGAGGTGGAACAAGACAGGCTTTGAGGTTCCTTCCAGCCCAAACCGTTCCATGATTCTATGATTCCATAATTCTGGAGGAGGGGATGAAGCTTCTCGTGGTTCAAATCCTGAAAGAGCACGTTTCCAGCAATGCCAGACCAATTTAACGGCCCTGCCTGGTGAGAGGTGCAGGGAATGCCACCGGGCTCCCGGCTCTGCTCCGGCACGAGCCCATCCTGTGCCCCCGCAGGGCTGCTCCCGGCTGGCACCAGCGTCCTGGAGCTGGAGCGGATGATCAGGGTGGCCACGGGGAAGAGCGCGCTGCTGTCCTACAGCTGGTACGGGTGTTTCTGCGGCATCGGGGGCTCCGGGACCCCCGTGGATCCCACCGACCGGTGAGTACCCAGAACGGCGTCACCGCTCCCAGCCCGGGCTCCCTAAAAGCCCCTCACCGGCTGCCTCCCCGCGCTGGGTCGGGGTTTGCACCGTTCCCCAGCCAAGTCCCCATCCAAGCCTTGCCACCTCCTCCTCCTCCTGGTCGCCTTAAATTTGAGGCTGGACCTTCTCCTGCCCTCCAGGTGTGGCGAGGGAGGGTTTGGGGGCCGCGGTTTGACGTGGTGTCCCCGCAGGTGCTGCCAAGCCCACGACTGCTGCTACAGGAAGCTGAGGGAGGGCAGGTGCAGCCCCCTGGTCACCCCGTACAGCTTCAGCTCCACCGACGGGCACATCACCTGCAGTGAGTACTGAACGGGCAGTGGGCAGCAGCACTGCTCCCCGAGACACCCCCTCCCCGGAGCAGGGCACCCAGGAGAGCATCCCCCGGGTCCGTCCAGCCCCAGTCCCGGCCGGCTGGGATAACTGCACGGGCACTGACGATGTGGGCAGGGTGGGGAGGGCAAGCACCGGGACACGCTGCTCTTTCCCCTTCCTTCCGGGGGCTCCGGCCAGGAAAGCCACCGCAGGGCTCCGTGTTTGCCCCCACAGGTAATGAGCAGAGCTGGTGCGAGAGAGAGACGTGCCTGTGTGACACCGCGGTGGCCTCGTGCTTCGCGAGCACCCTGCATTCCTACAACAATTCCTACCGCTTCTACTTCAAGCTCAAGTGCCAAGGAAGCAAGCTCCAGTGCTGAGGAGGGGCAATCTGCACACAGAGTTCCAGATTTTGGCTGGTTTTCCCCAGCAAGAAAAGCCTGGGTTGGGGGCTGAGAAAACGCAGAGCCCGCGAGGCTCCCTGTGAGATGCTGCTCAGGGCGAGAAGGGCACACACATCGCGGATGGAGACCCACCAGTTCCTGGAAACGCACGCCAGCTTCCTCTTTTTTGTCCCTTCCCAGCAAAGATAATAAAGAGATACTATAAAAGGGATGTAAACTGGTTCTCCATGGTGTTTTTCTGTAAGGGCTGCTGAGACTGAGGCACTGCACTGGTGGCTGCTGAGTTCGGGGAGCAATTCTGCATCCCACACCTCAGCCACACCATCTGCCCAACACTCCAATATTTCCATGGTCTCGACAGGGCTGTTACTCACACGTCTATCCCAAAGTGGAACAATAAGTTTGGGGAACAGGTTGCCCAGAGAAGCTGTGGATGCCCCCCTGCATCCCTTGAAGTGTCCAAGGCCAGGCTGGAAGGGGCTTGGAGCAGCCTGGGGTAGTGCAAGGTGTCCCTGCCCATGGCAGGGGTGGCACTGGATGAGCTTTAAGGACCCTTCCAGCCCAAACCAATCTGCAATTCTGGGATTCTATGAATTTCTAATTCCTAGCTCAGAAGGCACATCCAAACAGCTTTGTGAGGAACGCTAACAAAACAGTCCCGGGAATACAATAAGAGGCTCCACATCACAACGATTTTTAAGTTGTATATTATTTTTGTGTTCCTCTTGTCCAGAGTCAGGACAGCCTGAACCACAGCTCAGCACAGGGAGATGCTCACAGGAGTATCCCCAGTATCTTCTGGGATGTTTGGCTTCTAGCACGTGAGGATTTTAATTGGAACAACACAACTGCTCTTTTGTATCTATTTCCTGCTACAAACAATTCTGTACAAAGCATTTCATAGGAACACATTTTCTCACGCAAACACTCTAAAAGCAGGAAAACAGCATGAGTACATAAACTGATTGCAAATGATTAATGAGGCAGTAATTAGCCTGAGCAGCATCAACAGACTGTGGACAATTCAGATAAGCACAAGGCCAGGAAGCATCACCCGTGACACCAGAGACAAAGCAGAGCCGGAATCAGGGCTTGGCTGAAAACTTTGTCAGTGGAGGACAATAAAACCTATTTTTCTAGCACAAAAGATACAGACAGATCACCTTCCTTAACATCCTCCCCAAACCGAATCAGTCTGGGATTCCGTGACTCTTGGAAATATGGGTTAAAGAATAATCATCCAGAGGAAGGAAGATTTCAAAGCCTTGACCATTTAAATTAGGGAAATGCTAATTTAGGGGGACAGTTGATGACTTAATGGTTTCTGCAGAAGGGTGTAATGATGGGGTAGAAAAACCACAAGGAGAGAAATAAAGGGAAGTTGCACTTTCTCACCTCAGAATATTCATTTTGCTTCTCTGACTTGTCATGGTGAGCGGGGCTGTAACCAGCCACTGTCTGCCCAGCCTCATGTCCTTGGGAACTGCGTGTTTACAGATGCTTTCAGTGTAGCCCATAGACTTTTCCCAAAGAACTGATAACTCTCCCTGAACCAGCTTACACCCCCTTGAAAGCCCCAAACCTGCTGTGCCCATGCCCAGCCTGAACCAGAGCTGTTCTTTTCCCCCCGATGCAGCTCCTTGGTGCTGGGAAGGGCAGAGAAGGTCCTTGGGCATCTCTGACCGAGGCAGAGCACGTTTGCTTCCTCCCTGGGGTGGAAGTGATGCTGCTTTTCCATCTCATCCCACCCAGCACCCACCTCACGTGTGGGGTACGGAGCTCAGCTGTTGGGGGATTTCTGACATTTCTTAGAAGGGGAAGAACGGCACCTTCTCCTTTATCGAAAAGCCCAGTCAGGGAGATTTGGGTCAAAGGAGCTGCAGGCAGATGGGAGCAAACTATAACTATATAAAGCGAGCCCAGTTGGCTGCAGGGCACTGCAAGCCAGCAGGGCTTTCCCAAGGTGAGTGGGGATGGAGGGTTGCTTTTCCTTCTTTTCCTCCTTTAACCAGAAGCTGTGGTGCAAGCAGGGAGCAAGTGCCATGCTGGGGAAGCAGGATTGAAGGAGATGCTGCCTGAGATGCCAGCCCAGAAGAAGAGCAGTGGGTGCAGCCCTCGAGGGCTGGACATCCCTCCAATTTTTCTCCCTTTATCTTGATTTTGCTTTTTCCCACCCCTCCCCTATCTGATTCCTATCACTTCCCATCCCTGAAACAACGGGCGCATCCTTACCCCCTCATCTCTCCTAGTCCTTGGAGAGAGGGAGAACCTCTGCTCCTGGATGAGGAGGGAAAGAAAGAAGAAGGTGGTTGGTATAACAGGGAATGGTTTGGTTTTCTCCCTCAGAGCTGTCAGAAGGATGAACTCTCTCCTCGGCCTCGCTGTGCTGTTTGTGTGGGGTAAGCATCCTCTCTCAGCCCCAAGGCTCTCTGTGCAGTTACATCCACTGAAATTAGGACCAAGCCGGTGATTTCTTCACCGTTCCCCACCACCAGCTCTCCCAGACAAGCAACAGCTCTCCTGTGCCAAGCTGGGAACACATTTCCTCTCCATTGCATTACAGTTTCTAAGACATCACCACCCTGGTGCCAACTTGGGGGCTGGAGGGATGGAGCTGCTGTTGGGGGGGGCAGGGAATCAGCATGATCTCCCTGATTTCCCCCCCTCCAGGCTTGTCCTCAGCCCACGGGAGCCTCTTGCAGCTGCACCAGATGATCTCGGAGGCGACAAGGAAAAACGCTTTTCTGCATTATGGCTTCTACGGCTGCTACTGCGGCCTGGGGGGCAAGGGGCAGCCCAAGGATGCCACAGACAGGTGAGAATCCACTTTAAAACCCCCTGGCCAGACACGTTCTTGAATATTTTTAAATTTGTGGTGTGCGGGGGAGAAAGCTCCATCCCCTAAAGCTTTGATGTCCTGTGCAGATGCTGCCAGCTGCACGATACTTGCTACCAAGGCCTCCTGGACTACAACTGTGATGCCAAGACGCAGCTCTACCACTACAGCTGGCACCATGGCAGGCTCTCCTGCAGTGAGTAGGGCCTTGGAAAAGGGGGTGTCACCCCCCCCCCCAAAGCCGGGGCTGACCCTGGGCTCCCCTCGTCCCTTAGGAAAGGGCTCCTGGTGCACCTACTTATCCTGTGAGTGCGACCGCAGCCTTGCGCTGTGCCTGAGGAGAAACGTCAGGACTTACAGGAAATGCTACCAGTTCTATCCCAACAGCCTGTGCCGATGACGGGAGCTGGGATGCGGGGTTGAAGCATGCGCGGGTCGGCGCCGGGATCGTCCTTCATGCCTGTGCCTGTGCCGACCACACCAGAGCTGCTGTAAATTAAATCAACGCGGAAATAAACAATGTTCTTGTTCAACGTCCCCGGTCCTCTGAGAGCTGCTGCTGGGCAGGGAGAGAAATCTCCGTAAATAATCAGCATCTTCCCAAAACTTTCCAAGAACTCGGTCTCGGCCCCTGCGTCACTCGAGGCTGCAGCCCACGGGGAGAGGGGGGCTGGCGGGGGGGAAGGGGCGTAGCATTCCGTGGGTTTGGGACAGACGAGTCGTTTTGGAGCTTCCAGTTGGAGCTCGCGGGCTGGACACGGAGGGCAGGCTCTCCCCGGGAGGACAGACTGACAGCGAGGAAGATCCCTGGTGAGCAACTCCCCCCCTTACCCCGCTGCTGTGGAAAGAAAAATACGGGGGGATGTTGGGAGGAGGCAGCGGGAACGGCCCGTGCCTGTAGGAAAAGGGTAATCGCTTCCAAATGAAAACACAGCTGGGAGGCCGCGCCACAGGGGGAGAGGTGCGCTGCGTGCCAAAAGCGCTGGGACAGGAGGTGAGAGGAGCTGGAGTGGTGGGACAGGAGGTGAGAGGAGCTGGAGTGGTGGGACAGGAGGTGGGGGATGCTCAGGTGGTGGGGCAGCTTCAGAAACCACTTGCTCCCGGCCAAGAGGCAGCAACACAGATGCGAGGGGGCACAGTTGCTTTCCTCCCTCCAAATTTTGGAGGTTGATCCGATTTCAGAGGAAGCTCCTCACGGCAGCTCCTGTCAAACTGGCCACACTGCCCGGCTGAGCCTGTCTCCTGTTTCTCCTCCCAGGCCCAGGTGAGAGGAAGATGAAGGTCCTGCTGGCGCTGACGATGCTGTTTGCTTGCAGTAAGTGCATCCCCGACCCACAGACGAGAGCCAGGCTCGTCCCCAAACTCTTGTGCACTCCTCAGGGAGACTCCCAGCAAAGCCTCCTTCCCTCACCAGTTCCCCAGGTCTCATTTCTAAATATAACTTACAAAAAAAAAAAAAAATCATATTTCCCGCTCACTCTAGGTGTGTTCACAGCTCACGGGAAGCACCCACGCACGTTCACACCGGGACTCGAGGGAAGCACCGTAGGAAACTTGACTGCCTATGGATGCTACTCGGGATTGGGCACTTCGAGAGTTTCAGTGGACCGGTACAGGCAACGCTGCCCCAGAGGGCTAACGCTGGTCCCAGAGGGCTAACGCTGGCCCCA
The DNA here is from genome assembly GCA_013397755.1 of Cnemophilus loriae. Classification (NCBI taxonomy): domain Eukaryota; kingdom Metazoa; phylum Chordata; class Aves; order Passeriformes; family Corvidae; genus Cnemophilus; species Cnemophilus loriae. The sequence goes on from VZTF01007867.1 coordinate 594,929, forward strand.
CGGTAACCCCGGGGCTCTGCACAACCCTAGCAGACCCGCCCCTCCCCACCCCTCCCAAGCTTTGCAAAAATGCAGACCAGGTGCTTGGGAGCAGCAGGAAGGAATCAGGTTTTCGGGAAGCAAGGAAAGTGAGGCAGTGCTCACCCCGAATTCCGTCCCGGAGTTAGTAGGGTGGTGCCAGTGACAGCTGCGTGGTCCGGGGGATGGCACCGGCGGAGAGGGACGGCCCCGAAGCCAGGATGCTGGGCAGGGCTTGCACGGGGAGGCAGAGGCTTGGCGTGGGAACGGGCTGGAAAGAGCAGCTTCTGGGTGATCCAGAGCAGGAGGATGCAGAGCTGGCGGCTCTTCCCGCCCGGCTCGCAGAGCCTGTCTCAGGTGGGGCAGAAGCAGCCGGTGCCACATCCCCGACGAGTCCAGGCTCTCCTTCTCCCGCAGGTGCTGCCTGCTCCGAGCCTGCTGCTATGCCAGGCTGGCAGCGCGGCGGTGCCGCGTGGGACCCGTCCAGCCCCTCTCTGCGCCCCGGGCACGCATCCCCAGCTGCAGTGAGTGCTCGCCCCAGGGCTCGGGACGCCCCTTTCCAGACCACCCCTCTCTCGCGGCGCCCTTTCCGGGGCCGCCCCCCGGGGTGCTCGGGGGAGGTCTCAGGTGAGCCGTCGGTCCCCGCAGGGTCGGGGACGTGGTGCCAGCGAGGCGCCTGCAGGTGCGAGCGGGCGGCGTGGCTGTGCCGGGCTCAGCTCCGCCGGCGCGCCAGGTGCCGGGGACGAGCCGGGCGGTGCTGAAGCGGAAATTCCCTTTGCAAAACCGCCTCCGGGCTGATCCGCGAAGGGACGGCGCCGGCAGCGCTTCCCAGCCCTGGCGAGTCTCCCCCTCGGGGCTTTTTGGCTTCGAGGCGAGGACAGCAACCCTCCGGTGAAGTCGCGTCACGGGATCCGAGGAGGGGGAGCAGCGCTGACGTGATGTTCCAGCACAGCAAAACAAGGGAGGGCTGGACACCTGCCCCTCGTCCCGGTGAGGGGCGGGATGGGAAGCGTCTCCCCTTGGCAGCCTGTCCGCTCCCTCCGCTTCCTGCTTCACAGCAAATTCCCTCCTGTTGCTCCAAAATAAAACCAGAGAGCCCAAAGCACCGGTTCCCAGCGTGCCGTGACTCAGCTGAGCCCAGCGACCACCCCTCACCTCTCAGACGGGTTTCCTGTTGAAGTATCCAGCAAAAATGACACCTCAGAGGTGACACAACTCACCCCTGAACTGCCCCAACTTAGCTCTAAACCTTCAGGCTCTGAAAATTTCCCGTTTTTCTGAGAGATGGAGAAATGGAGTCTGGTGGAAGGGCTGGGGGCAGGCACGATGGCGTGGGAGGGCCAGGCTCGGACTTCCATGATCCTTGCGGGTCTCTTCCAGCTCGGGATATTCTGTGATCCCCTAAATCTCTGCCGTGACAGGGTGGCCGGGAGCTTGCCTCACACCCAGTGCTGAGCAAAACAGAGTTCTCACCAGAAAAGAATGTTTTGGCCCAATTCTGCAACAACCCTGAGCACATCCCTTAGGAAAAGGCAGTTCAGGCAGTGGCTGCTTCCCCTCCCTTCAGCATCCCCAGGTTTCGTGCCCTGGGGTGTTGACCCCGGCAGGTCTCAGTGCTCCAAACCGCCTTCAGGGGGCTCAGCAATGAAATAAAGCCACAGAAACAGCAACAAAACACTACTTCCTCAGGGGCTGATGCCCAGCTGGAATTCCCACGCTGGATTGCCCCATAGCTGAAATCAGTGGCACCAGGAAATAGCCCTTAAATCAGCAATGCTTCTGCCAGCTGTCACCCAGGAATCAAGGCCCTACCATCCTCCTCCTCCTCCTCCAGCCGTGTGGAATCCTAGGGGAGATGAGGAAGGAGCCTTTTGCCCAGCAGCTGATGTTTGCAGGGCATAAATCAAGGATCAAAGCCTCACCGAGAGGACGTATATCCCAGACAGACTGCAGGCCAAGATCACACTCTCCCTTTGTAAATTCTGTGTGACTTTTAACCATCCATGATTTTTCCCGCTTGGACATCCGGCTGTACAAATCCATTCATACAAATCCTTCAAATGCTGACCCTTTGGCTCAGATACTGCACCTCTGCAGAACACTGCAATAAACTGGGCTGCAAGAGTTGTGGTTTTCGTACTATGAAACAAAATCCACAGCTTCCCAGGAGGCATGTGGCTTGGGGGGGGTTTATTCCCCGTTTGGAGAAGGGATCCTGCAAACCTGCCACAGGTAGAGGGGCTGGGGTGGAGAGGCTTTCCCTGGAGCTCAGCCAGTTTGATGGACAAGAATATCCCTTATTCCCCTGTGATAAAACTGGTTGTGGACTTGGAAAATCCTGAATTATGGCAAATCCTGGTTTAGCCAATTAACTCAACACCATCCCAGGGGACTACTTAAATCAGCCCAGAGAGCTGATGAGGCAAAGGGCCCATGCCAGAGGGGAGTAGAGATCTTGCTGAGCCAAGTTCCCTTTTCCGAGCATTTCTCTGATTCCCACACAAGTTGCATCCTTGTTCCCTGCCTTCAGTTTCCCTACCAGCCCGGGGGGGGACTTCCTCCCTGCCTCAGTGCCTGCCCATGCTGGGGTTCCCCAAAAAGCAGCACAGAGCACCTGCAATCTCTGCCAAAAGAAATCTGCTAAATGATTGTTCAGCATCATCAATTTAATTAGAGATTCTCCCTGAGCAAATGACACAAGCAGCTTCTTTTCCCCCCATCTTCCATCATACATCACTTGCATTTTTTTCCCTGCCACTTGCCTTATTTTTCTTCTAAATAAAGGTGAACCACACACGTTATGCCATGAGGTATTTGAGAGCAAAACACAGTGCCCAGCACACATGTGGAAAGGGATGGAGCATCCCCACGTGCAGAGGCCATCTGGGTACTGAGAAAGAGCTGAGCAGAGGCCTTGTATGGTGGTTTTCTTGATAGAGCGGTTATCTCCAGCCACAGCCATTCTGGAGACCGTGGGATCTTCCTCCACTCCCAGCGTTGCATCTCACCCACTCTGGTAAATTGGAAGTGGAGGATACTTTGCACTGGCTGCATTTTCTCCCTGCCCAGTAAGTCAGGATAGAAACAGTAAGACACAGAACAGCATTTTCTAGCCAAGACATCAAAATCTGTCATCCAGGAAGAAAGTGGATCATGGAATCATGGACTCCTCAGACAATCTCATTCCACCCCCTGCCACAGGCAGGAACACCTTGCACTACGTGGTTCCTGTTCTCCCCTAAGTTCTCCCATTTTGCTCAGGGAACCACTGGGAATGCTGAGACACCCAGAGCCATGCAGAGACTCGACCCCAGGCTGCCCCACACATCCAAAACCTCCTGCCAAGAGCTCCACCAGTATAAGGCATCTCACAGCTGGCACCTCCAGCAGTGCCAGGAGACCTGCACAGCTGCAGCAGCAGTATGGGGAGGATTGTCAATATTTGCCCCCTTTGGGCTCTCCGGAGGAGGGGCACTGATGAGGGTGCACAGCCATAAAAGGTGTGACCGGTGACACCTCGGGCTCACCAAACCCTGGAGCTTCCACCACCAGAATGAAGCTCCTCTCACTGCTCCTCTTCTGTGAGTACTCCCCACCAGCTCCCACCCCCAGGAAAGCTCCCAGGTCCTGTCCACAGATAGATGGGGAGGGTGAAATGCTCATTTTTGCTGTGGAAAGGTGGGATGGGAGGTTGCTTTTCCCGGTGCTCCTAACCCCCATTCTCCAGTCCTAGGACTGGCCCTTGCCAGCTGCAACTTGGTCCAGTTTGGAGTGATGATTAAGCAAAAGACTGGGAAATCGCCACTGGCCTCCAACGGATACGGCTGCTACTGCGGCTGGGGGGGGATCCAAACAGCCCCTGGATGCCACTGACAGGTAAGCTGGGACCTGGTGAAAGCAGAGCAGGTGCCTCCAGCCCTCCTCACCTCACTGGGTACAGCGAGGGGAATCTCGTTCCTACTCCTGGGAATGGAAATAGCAATGAGAAAATTGTTGTTTGTCCTTAAAGCCTCTTTAGAAGTGGTGCAGCAGCAGCAGCCAACCACAAAGATGCATGTTGCTGATGTTCTACTGCATTGTCCCAACTGTCCCCTGCCCTGACCTCGGCTCTCGTGCCCCCAGGTGCTGCCACAAGAAATTGGCTTCCTCCCACTGCAACCCCGAAGTGGCCACCTACAAATACTTCGTCCGAGGAAACCAAATAACCTGCGGTAAGAGCGGGGCGAGGGTAGAGCTCTGAGCAGGGAGGCACAGCCACCCACACTCTCGGGGAGCTTGTCTTCTAAGATCTCCTTTAGACCATCCTGGCCTGGAAACCACACACAGTGAAGTGGGTGGAAATACAGGAAAAGTGCCAGGAATAAGCCAAATAAATATTTGTTGGATTACGATGAAGTTTAAAGCTTGGAGACTTCCCTGAGGAGAAGCCTTGCACTTCACAAGAGGCTAAATACCAAGGGTTTGAGGTGACCCTCCCATCCTGGATGGGGACCTGGCACAGCCACCCTGATTGTCCCAGAGCAAACTCATTGTTCCATGGACCAAAGCAAAGCCCATCCCAGTGATCCAGGCAAATACCCACAGACGCATCAGAGAAAAAGTGAAGTAAATGTTCCCTCCAGGGCCAGGTAGCTCCACACCCCAGAGGTGAGACCACCTGAGACACCCCGAATCAACACTGGGGCTGTGCATGCCATGGGGACCATCCAAAAAACACCCCCTGACCCTCACACCCTTCGCCTGCCTCCATCCCCCCCAATTTTCTTCCAGAAGCCGGGAATTCGTGCCAAACAAGGACCTGTGCATGTGACAAGGAGGTGGAGTGCTTCCAGAGGGCAGCCAGCACCTACCGCAAATCCCACAATTACGCCCGGTCCAAGTGCAAGGGCCAAATACCCTCCTGCTGAACACCCCTGCCAGGCTGGGGCTCCAGACCTGACAGAAACCATCAGAACTGGGGGGTTCTGCCTTCCCTGTGGCCAGGCAGGACATGGCACAGCCCTGTGGCACCGAAAAAGTGTCCAGCACCTTTTCTCAGAGCCTTGGCACAGGGAAAACCTGCTCCCCATGGTTAAATAACTCACATAAATGAGGTAAACCCTGCAAATAAAGACATATTTTTAAAGGAAATTTGTAAATTGTGACCAGTGTTGTGTTATGGGAATCAGTGGTGGAAAGGGTAGGTATCAGCATGGAGCTTGAGGGCTGATTTTTTTAAGAAAATATTCCTTCCTGCACACAGTTTCTCTTAAAAACTACCAGAAGTGACATTTTAGCAGCCAACCAGTAAATCTTAAGAGCTCCAGAGAAAAAAAAAATGACCACAGAAACAGCAGATGGCTGCTGCACACCAACCACAAAGCAGGCTCCAAGATCAGCTTCCCCCCAGTAGCTCAGCCTCATCCCACTCTTAATGACTGTTTAAGCAATTAATACTCACTGAAGGCCTGGGGGAGTCCAGAGGTGGGGTCTCAGAGGTTTGGGTGGCTCTTTCTTGCAGACAGACGTCTCCTCAGGCTGCAGCTCCCTGCAGACACCTCGTCCCACACCACAGCTGCACAGGATCCCAAATTAGCCCTAATTACCTCTAACAAGCCAGGGCTGGCTGTACTCTGGGCCTCGATGGAGGCACCTCCAGTTGTAATGCTGCCTCTGAAGATGGGTTGTGCCTAAAATAAAGGCGTTTTAAGGGTAATTTCTTTGAGTTCCACCTCAGTGCTGAGGGCTCCTGCCTGACTCCATTGTTTCATTACAAGCAACACCCCTACCTCACGTTCCTACAGTAAATGTGGTATTTTTACAACTCCAAACCACTCATTTCTTCTCATTTTCTACAGCCACTAAAGCATTCTAGAAGCTGAGACAGAGCCAATGCTGCTTTCTAAGGCTGGTGCCCGCACCTAGGAAGCTCCAAGGAACCACCCCACAGCTCAACACCAGCACAAACCATCTTCCTTTCATCCAGCATTGGATTATGGGTTGTTCTTCCTACCCAATTTCCCTCCCTTTCTGCAATTCCCAAAGCTCTGCAGACGTGGAGACCATGGGTGACGTGGCAAAGCTGTGAGATAAACCAGAAGGCAGCTCCCAAGTAGGAACAAGGGACAGGAGACAGGGAGCAGCACGGGCAGAAACCCCCTCCCATACACAGATGTGCTTATGGAGGTCAGCCAGAACCTGCTAAATGCTTAAAACTTCCAGTTCAACCGAATTCCTGACCTGCAGAGGCAGGATTTCGGAAAGTAAGTCCAGGGAAGATGATGGTGGGAGATAGGATGCAGGAAAAGTGGCTTTCTACATCCTCCTGCTGCCTATTCACCCATGAGAGGCTCACAGTGACCCCGCTGCAGCAACAGCCAAAACACCCTCAAATTTGTCAGCCAGCAGCTAATAACAAACAGTCATCCTCCTCAAATCCCAAGGGAATATCCAGTGCTTATTGTCCGTCCTCGGCCCGCGGATTACGGAGCACTCAGCTCCACCAAGGAGTAAACACGCTATGAATCATGGTGTTGTTGTGCTCTTGTTTCTCGCCTCCCTTCCTCCTCCCAGGAAAATCGATGACCTGTTTACAAAGCAAATTCACGGTGTAAATTGAGTTCTGTGAAGAATGTTGCACGAAGATTCTCTAGGAAAAAAAAAAAGTACATTGGGAAGGTGGAAATTTCAACAGGAAAAACCTGAAAGAGATAAAAGCAGTTTTAACATCTTTGGATACAGAACGGCTGTGCAGGCACAAAGCTATCCTGGCAAGATAAAGGGAATTTGACTGGTTTGTCAAGATTTATGAGCCCAGCACATGAAGAGTTTATTTTAATCATATTACACTTGGAAATTAAAGCATTTTGAGCCCCAGACTTGGTTCCATGTATCAGAGGCCACGAGCTGCTGGCCAGTCTCTCCCTCTGCTGTTTGTGCTGCTGTTGCAGACCCCCCTGCCCTTTCATCCTGGACACGATGGGATGAGGTTTGAGTTCCCTCCTCAGCCTCCAGGACAACTCCCTTCCACAGCTCCCAGGCTCCAGGCAACAAGGCATCTCTTATCAGCTCTCGCTCCAGAGGACAAAAACCCAATTCATTAAGATCAAACCTCTTACTCACAGTGCACAACTGCAAATTCTTATCTTTTCAAACCTGCAGAACACATCTGCCTTTCAGACCAAACTACAGGACAGGGCAGGACACAGGTGACACATTCACCTGCACTGCCTTGCTAAACCTGCTGTCACAACTCATCACCCCTTGAAGGAACTTGCACTTTCTCCCCACTAAGCTGTGACTCACCTCTCTTTCCAGTACTGTAAAAACGACTGTCTTGGAGAAAAAGGAATTCCTACACCACCAGTTCTTCCAGGAGAGCTCCTTTCTTTTTATTCTTCAAGTAACAGCAGCAGAGCACATCAAGTACCAGCTCAGTTCTTGGCAGTTCAGTATAAAAAAACCATTTATATTTCCGTGCTGATTTATAAACTTCAAAGCACAGACAAATTTTTCAAATGCAACACTCCTTACTTTTAAAAAATCCCTTTTACCTCTGTCCTGGCTGATGAGGTGTCTCCTGTGTGTAAGTGCACATGTGCTTTCTTCAAGCTTAGTGATTGTTACAAGCCCAAAAACTTGAGTGGAGCTGAAACACTGTGAGCCATAAATCAAAGGCTGAGTCCCACAGTCCTCTCACCTCGGTCCAAATTCTCAGTCCTACAGTGGAAAACATCACAGGAGTCAAGCTGTACATCCTACTTGGTGACCTCACCAAAATGAAATTTAAGATGAAAAAAACCCTATCCTGGAAAAAAGCTTGATTTATGGAGTGAAACAGGCAGGTTTCCCAGGGATCACTGCTGCTTGGAACCTTGTTCCCAGGACTCTTGGTCCTTTGGCTATACTAATTCCATTTGGAAACTAACACCTATCAAGCTCCTGGCTTGGACTAAAGCCCAGGAGTAGCCCAAAAACTCTGGAATATGGCAAAGGGGACAAGATTCCAGGTGTCCAAGTAACAGCACTCACCAGAAATTTCAAGCCTGTTCCTGTCATATTTTACCAAATCAGAAGAATCGGCTCTGCATTCTCATGAGTCCACTGCGAGTATTGTTTTTGGTGGGGTTTTTTCCCCCTACAGGTCTCAGCTTAAAGGAGCTGATCCCAAACCTCAGCAAGCATGGATGCAGCAATCCCCATCTCCCTCCGTGTATTAATCACTGCTGAACCAGCCCAGTGCAACGCCAGCAGTTCTAGTGAGACTGAAACTTGTCACCGCATTTCTGCATGGCAAACAAAAGAGGAATGTCATGTTTGAGACAGTGCTGGCTGAAACACTTTGCTTTGGAAAGCATTCTGGGATTCTGTCCCCTTACTTTATTTGAATTTAAATAGAAAAAGACCCACCAGAGATATTCCTGAGTTGAGATTTGTTAAGCTTTCCCTGACAGCAAGGTAAAATAAAGCTCCTCCAAGCATAACCAAATAAAAGAAAAAAAAACCAAAAACAAACCAGGCACATCAAGAGATGTCAAAACAAATCTGACTCTGTTGTGCGAAGAAAAGGTTCTCACCTCCATCTAACTCCAAAATTATAGACCCAAGTCTCTACTTCCTGTGAATTCAAACAACTCTTCTCACCACAAGTTGATGCAGAATCAGTGAGCAATTGTCCTCCCCATAAGCAAAGGAAGAGGAAGTTCTCTTGTGCTTGGAAATCCCAGCAGAGATGGATTTTAGATAACCATGGGTGCCTGGAAATTCTCCCAGGGGGAGTTTTGTCTTCATCAGTTTTATTTGTTTTTCTCAGCAGAGCACTGAGTCATATGTTTAGAGCTGCCATGGCCTTCACCAGGGTGACGTGGTTGGCCGGGTCTGTCTCTGTCCTGGTGTCTGCACTATCCTTCTTGGTGGCCAGGACCTTCTGCCGGTGCCTCTCCTCCTGCCGCTTCTTCTTCTCCAGCCGCTGCTGCTCCTTCCTTTGTTTCTTTGCTACCTGAAAGGGAAGGATGAAAACACAAAGTTCAAACCACACGTGTTCTGCTCAGCTGGGGAAAAGTAATAAAGGAGACAAGCAGATACCAAGGCAGCTGCCAGAGGACATTCCTGACTATTTATCAGGGCTATATTCTGAGTTGTTTTGGGAAGAGTGCCACGTCACCAGGAAATGTTTGTGGCAGAGCAGTCACAGCTGCAGCAGTGACAAAATGCAGTGAGCAGAAGCTCTTTTTAACTGAAAGGAGAAGAGAGTTGCTGAGTGAGCAATGCTAAGGCATCCCCCAATCATTGGAGGGTGCTCACGTTGCTGCCAAACCCCTCACACACCTTTGGGTTTCTGCTGGCTGGCTTCTCTTCCCTGGATCCAGCCCGTCCCTTGTCGTTTTCTGCTTCACCTTGATGCAAACTCTGATTTCCAAAGATTCTTGAACCACTTCCATTCTCCTCCCACAGTGTCCTGCTGCAGGATTTCTGCTCCCTGCGCGGGGGCTCCTGCTGCTCCTCCGCATCTGCCAACAGCAGAGGTTTTTCTCAGATATGCTCTACCCAGGAGCTGTCACATTGTCTGCCCATTCCTTCTCCCAGATATCCTGGGGTTTTTTGGAAGCTGGATTGAAGCTGCCCTCACTAACAACCTTCCTGAGCACAGAAGGCTGACTGAGGTGGCAGCACACAAACCTCGTGCTGCTGTCCCCAACACCAGCGTCACAGTCACCCGAAGCCCCAGGTGACAAACTGTGCACTCACCTATTCCTTCCCCTTCCTTCACTTGCAAGATGGCAAATATTGCAGATTCCACGTTGTAGTCCTCCACTTCCAGAATGTGGCTTACTAAATCCATGTCCTGTCCACAAGAGGGGAAGGAGAACACGGAAGAAGTTCAAATCTCCAACCTACATTCACTTAACAATACCTGCATCACTGAGAGGGGGCTGCTGCTCTTATGATCATTCAACTGGTCTGTACTTCATTTCTGAAAAGGTGAGGGGGAAAGCCTTAAATTCCTGAAGATATCAGGAAAAAGGAAACTGCTGTTTCAGCATAAGTTTCCCTCTTGGCCCGTTCTGTTCTAGGCACCTGCACAGTGCCAACAGCCAAGAGTCACAGATTATCCAGTTACCTGGGATGTTCAATACCCCCAAAGGATTTCAGAACTTACAGGATTTGTTTCCAAGTGAATTTTATGAGAGCTGCAAGACAAACCTTCCAAAATTATTAGGCATCCTCAAAAAGTGGGTATTTCACCTGCATTTAAGGGTTGATTCTAGGATGAGATGCACCCTGACTGACAGCCATGGTACTCAAGTTTGTCCAAGACGAGTGGTTTTTAGAATTTTTCCCAGGACTACTTTCATGTATCAAGGAGGTTTGAACATTAAGCACAGAAAGGCTCCTCGATACTTACTGAACACCCGGTTGCATTGCACACTTTTTGTACAGCATCTTCCATCTCCACTTCAGTCTCATCTTCAGAGTCACCCTTCAGTGGCTTCACTTCTCCTGCCTTATTTGAATCGTTCTTGCAAAGCATCTGAAGAAGAGCAAAGCCCAGTAGATCACACAAGCACACAATCCAAAAAAATCTGACACATTAATAAAAGTAATTATTATTGCACACTTTTCTCGGGAACATCCCGTGTCAAACCATCTTGGAAACTGTGTAACTTCCACCATCACTGAGAGCTTCCCACATCTCCTGCACTGCTGAACAAACTCCAGTGCACTACAATACCATGAATCACAATAAACAAGCTTTTAAACAGATTATTTTTAATACAATACCACACCTCAGCTGTGTGCAGAGAACCTCAAGCACAGCACAATTACTCCTCAACATCAAGAAGGGAGATATGAAGAGGACAACTGCATCCAGCTGTTGCATTTCCAGCTCTTTCCTCCCTTCCCTTTGTTTTTCCATTTGAGGTGCATGATTATGTCATTTAGATGAGGTTGCTTCCAGACAGCCCACATCACAGCATCAGCTTTGGATTAATTTCCAGCTCAGAGGCTGAAATCCTCCACAGCCCCTCCCGGGAGAGCCGGCAGCATGAGCTACAACAGCTTTGCTATCCCAGCACAACACAGAGAACCAGCTCTTCCCTCCATCCCAAATGAGAATGGAAATCAGCTGGCAGCACTCCTCAGCTCTGTTTGTCACCCACAGCTGGCTCATTCCGTCACAACCAACCTCCATCCGAAGATAGGCCGGAGCTTCCGAGTCGTCGTTGATCCTCCTGACGCTGTCGTAGTGCTCCCCGTACCTGTAGGCGATGTGCAGCTCCCTGGCATCGCTCCTGTCTGTGCCCCGAATCTCAACAAAAGAAACAAACTGCAAGTGAGGATTTGGAATCAACTTCAGCATCGGATTTTTCAAGGTATTCATTTTTTGCAGTGATGGCAAACACCGTGAAGGAAGCGAGTACGTGGTTGCTGGAGCATTTGAAACAGGAAGAGAAGAAGAAGGTTTGAAAGCCAGATGTAAAATACTGGGCAGTTACATCAGAACAAACAAAACGTGGGATGAAAATATTTTTGTGGAAAGCTCAGAACTATTTCCTAAACTTTCCACAGGAGCTATCAGTTTTCTGATCATCTTCCCAGAACCAACTTGAGCAACAGCTCCCAGGGAATGTACCATGTCATTTTACCCTCAAATATGAGGGAAGAGAGGCCATTCAAGCGACAGCAACAATGGAAACAATCACTCAGAGAAAATTTTGATCTGCAGCTGGGACAAGATGCTGTTTTAACAGCATTCCGAGTGGCTGTGTTTTGTTTTTAAAAGAAAGCCAATCCATGAAAATGTATTAACTCTGTTCAGGAGCACTGTTAACAACCAAATGTTCCTTTGCTTTGTCAGCACCAAGTTACAGCAGTTTCCACAGAAAATTCCTGCTCAGAGTATTTTCTGTACTGATGCGAGAATAGTTCCTACCCCGATTATCAGTGTCTCAGACTATTAGATAGGAGCTGCACAGCATTCCAGCTCCTGCCAGGAATGCAGAAAATCCCACTGCACTTGCAGACCAGCTTGGCTTGACCTGCCAGCCCAAGTTCAAAGACCTGACAGCTCTCTTGGAGCAGGCGTCAGTAAGCAAAGGACCAGAACTCCTTGCTTTAGGGCTCCAGAGTTTCCCAACCCTTTTACGTCTGTGAATTGCCTTATCTCGGCTCCCAGACCACACACCAAGTCACCTTTCAGCTGTGTTTGCGGCCTGTGCTGCACTAACGACTTCAAGTTTTCCAACAAATAATTCTCCGTTCATCTGTTTTACACTTGCTCACCTTCAGGTTCCAACTCAACACTTGGTTATACTTAACTCCTGCTTTTATCCTATTAAATTATTCAAATGCTAAACTTGGTAAGATTTATTTTAAACATTTCTCCTCTGCCAGAGCTTGAATAGGTACCTAACAAATCCCAAAGCTCTTGAAAGATTATTCTGAAAATTAGCCAATTTAGCTCTCATTAGAGAAGCCTCTTAAACACTCTGGAGTGGGCCCAGATGAGGCCACCAAACTGATGTAGAGGGATGGAGCAGCTCTCCTATGAGGAAAGGCTGGGAGAACTGGGATTGTTCAGCTTGGAGAAGAGAAGGCTCCAGGATGACCTAACTGTGACCTTCCAGTGCCTGAAGGAGCTGACAGGAAAGATGGAGAGACAAGGACCTGGATGTGGACAAGGACCTGGAGTGCCAGGACACGGGGGAATGGCTTCCCACTGACAGAGGGCAGGGTTAGACAGGACATTGGAAGAAATCCTTCCCTGGGAGGGTGGGGAGGCCCTGGCACAGGCTGCCCAGAGAAGCTGTGGCTGCCCCTGGATCCCTGGAAGTGTCCAAGGCCAGGCTGGACGGGGCTTGGAGGAGCCTGGGACAGTGGAAGGTGTCCCTGCCCATGGCAGGAGGTGGAACTGGATGAGCTTTAAGGTCCCTCCCAACCCTAACCAACCTGGGATTCTCTGATTCTGTGAACACACTGAAACTGGTAAGTAAATGAGAGCTGCAGATTAAAAACAGAGGAAAAAAAAGCCAACCTGTTATCCACAAAGCCAATAAAATAACCTACAAATCTCAGCTAACTTGAGTCTACAGTTGGACTCCATGGTCTTTTCCAACCTTAACAATTCTATAATTTACAGTCACTATCAAAAAAGTTAAGGGGTGGTCAAAGCCCAAAAATTCCATGCAGAGATATCCACCTGCAAAGAGCTTTTCATGATGTTACAACTACTCACAGTTCTCTTAACTCACACCATTCTCAAGGGCCTGAGACAACCTTCACTAACAACACTGCTCAGGCAAGACAGAACCTCATCACAAACTCTGTACTGACACCCTAAAATGGTCAATGAGAGGAGATTAAAGAACCAAGGTTTTCAAAAGGACATAAAAATCTCAATAAATTATAACACTGAGGAACAACACATGAAAACCACCCCTGTGACCTGCCCTGCAGGGTCACTGCCTCTGCACAGGTACTTCACCCACCTGTCCCCCTGCCTACGCCTGCCTATAAATGAGAGTTTAAACTTGTTTGAGTTCAGGAATGCACTTGACGCTGTTTTGAATGTATTTAAGACGCCACTGACAGCTTTCATCCGGTTTTTTATCTTTATTGCCCTGTTTAATATATATACTTTATTGGTTCTGTCTGTAAATAGGGGCCAGAAACAATCCTGACTTGAATACAGGTTCTCACTCGCTCAATGAGTAGTGCAGGCAGACTGAGCAGGGACCCATTCCAGTGTGGACTTGCCATGGAAAAACAACAAAAAAGAGAAAATGAGGGTTCTGATGGATTACTTGTTTCAGTGTACCTCTGTCAGAGGAAACCACACCACACAATCCTTTCCGGGAAGTGATTAAACACCACTTTAAGATTTTAAAACTTCTTTTAAAACCTCCTTTATCTGTCAGAAACCTTGGCATTCCACATCTCATGCAGAATTGATGGAGCTTCACTCTAACACAGTGCATGCCCTGCTATACCTTCATTTCCATCTTCCTGAACCTTACTGTACAGGTTTCCTTGAGCCTAGCTCAAATTCCAGGGGGCTGATCCCCCAGAGGGCTGCGCAGCCTTTCGGGAGGACTCTGGTTGGAAAGATGGTCAGGGAAGAACTGTCTGAAGTTCAACAAGGGAAATGCAGGTCCTGCCCCGGGGAGGAACAACCCCAAGTACCAGCACAGGCGGGGGTGACCTGCTGGAGCAGCTCTGCAGGAAGGACCTGGGGGTTCCATGGTCAACGAGCTGTCCTGGAGCCAGCAGAGTGTCCTGGGGGCCAAGAGGCCAATGGGATCCTGGGGTGCACTGGGAGGAGCATTGGCAGCAGGTCAGGGAGTGACCCTGCCCCTCTGACCAGCCCTGGGAGGCACACCTGGAGTGCTGTGTCCAGCGCTGGGCTCCTCAGGACAGGGGAACAGGGAGATCCTGGAGTGGGGCCAGTGAAGGCTGCGGAGATGAGGAAGGGCCTGGAGCATCTCCGTGCCCAGGAAAGGCTGAGGGAGCTGGGGCCGTTCAGCCTCGAGAGCAGGGAGACAGGACCAGATGATTCACTGTGGTCCCCTCCAACTGACCCATTCTGGGATTCCTATCAGAAAACTCATCCCACATGCAGTCTGATCCTCAGGAGACAGAGCACGGCACTGAAGCTTACAGCTTAAAACCCAACTAAAACACGCTGCTCTGCCCCCACATACCCATCCTTCATGCACTGTTTTCTTTCCTTCCCTCTCCTCCTAGCCAGAATCTCAAGTGTTCCCCCTCTTCAAAAACCAAGCACAGCTCTGCACCATGCCCAGCTCATTGCAGCTACTGCTCTTTTTTAATAAATCAGGAATTCTCCAAATTATTTATATCCCTCAGGTAAAAATTAGGCCAAAATGTAGAAGTTTTGTTTCTCACCTGCCACAGCGGAGTGTTGACCTGATGAATAACCACATTCATTTGATTGTTCCTTGCAAAAGCCACAATAGCATCGTTGCCAGCAAAAGTACCAGGCTTGGCCAAATTGGTAACTAAAGGAAAAAACATTCACAAGAGTTGAAACCTAATGTCTGACACTTCTAAAAGCAGTGGAGGGATGACAAGGGGTGAGATTTCAACATGAGCCCAAGAAATTCTGGGAAAGGTAAATCCCACCCGTGAAACAGTGAGTGCTGAGGTAAGATTTTGGCATCAACACAATTAAATGCATTTAAATGACCACAGAACTCTCAAAAAAGGACACTACACCCTTAGACTAAGCCAGGCCACTGGGTCTGTTGGCTCAGGAGGAGGAGTGCCACATACTGAGTGACCAAACCACTTTCATGCATCACCTGCACGGTACCTGGCACTTCAAAGGCTGCATTCGCCTCTGCTTTGGATCTTCCCCTCGGTTCCCAGTAGGAAATACTGAGTGCCAAGGAGAAAGAAACACAAAGAAATCAGCCACTCATCAAAAGAGCCAAATACCCACCAGTATTCAAGGAGAACTAGAGAATTTTCCCTAAGTTCCTTTTGAAAACACCTAATTTTTACTCCTTGCCTTTTTGGTCTCTCTTTCCCTCTCCAAGTTTCTCCTGAATTTAAATAATTTCCAGGACAAGTTCAATGCGGATTAAACAGCTCACCCTTCCACCACATCGCAACTGCCATAAGTGTAAAGTCCCTGTTTCTATAACTGGGGAGGAGCCCTAAGGTAGTTCTGGGATGAGGAACTGTTTAGTAAGGAGCTGCCCTAAGGAGATGCAACCCCATGACACGAGGATGCCTCCCAGGATGTCCCACGGAGCCCATACCATGTTTGTCAAAGGGCACATCATCCTCCACGAAGGGCTCGAAGTCCCCGCGCTGCCTCACCATGAACTCCACCGTCTCCTGGCGGTGCCGCAGGTGGTTCCGGGAGTGCCCCTCCAGCTGGTCCCCCAGGGCCCGGAACAAGCAGTTGCTGCCGAGAGGGAAATAACGAGTGGGTGTGTCTGAGGCAGCAGAAGGAATAGGGCGTCACGGGGAAAGGGCTGTGCTGGTTCTGCCCAGTTCAGCAAGGATACGAATGCAAAGGAGCACTCATTCCCCGTGCTTCGAATGGCTGCTGCTGCCAGAGCGGCTGGGTTTGAGTGATCATGTCACGGTAAAACTGCTGGGCCAAACCGTCCTACACTGACACCAGACAAGTGACATAAAGCAACAAAGGACAAACCAATGACCCACTGAGCAACTTCTCAGCAGAAACGTTTAGTACCCTTTCACCTTATCTAAGAGAAGGGAGTGAAAGTGTTCCATAAGAACATTTATGAACCTTCCTATGCTCAGTTCAGCTGGACAGTGGAGCCCTCGGCCCCCTGGGCACCAGGGCTGGCACTGGCTGAGCCGTCAGGCCCTACAGAACCGCAGAGATCCCTCAGGGGTACAGCGGCGAAATCCTCACTCCTGCGGAGCACAGGGCTCACTCAACCGGGAGGGGAAAATCCTCGACCCCCGCGAGCGATGAAAGCCCTCGGCCCCGGGGACACGGGCTCCCATCACCCGGGGAGCCCTCAGCCTCCAGGGCTGCATGTCCGGGGAATCGCCGGCCCCGGGGTTGCTGGGGACACCCGTCGCGGCGCTCACCCATCTCCCGGCACCTCCCGCAGCTTGAGGCCGAGGGCCCGGAGCTGCCCGGCGAGGCCGCCACTGTCGCCCGGAGCGGGGCCCGGGGCCGGTCCGGCGGGGGGATGCCGGGGCCGCCGGCCCTTCCTGGCGCCGGCAGCGGGCCGGGCCTTGGCCGCCTGCTTGCGGGACATCCCCGCCGGGGCCGCCGCGCCTGCGACACCGGGTCACGTGACCGCGGCACCGAGAGGGGATCACGTGAGCGCCCGCCCGCCCGTGGAGTGCTCGAGGAGGAGGAGGAGGGGGAAGAGGAAGGGGAGAGGGAGCAGAGGGGTCCCGGGGGGTATCTCAAGCTGGGGATCGAAAAGCGGGAGCGGCGAAAGGAAGGACGGCGCAGCCAAGCGCCGGGAGCGGTGGGTCCGCGGGGAAAGACTGGGGAGGCTGCGGAAAGCAGCGCCGCAAATCACTAATGCTGTACCAAAAGCTGCCGGATTCCGGCTAATTGGCTTCTACTGCTAATTGCACTCCCCCGTCCAGGAGCATTTCCCTACTGCCCAGCACAGCTCTCGGCCCTCACAGTGACGCCCCGCCCGACCCCAGGGGTGGGCGCTTTGTGCTGCCGCTCCAGACCGTGTCTGCTCAACCCCAAAGCACCGCTGCCAAACGAACTCGCAGCAAATGACGGAGGTGAGCAGATGGACTACCCGCGAGGTGGCACCAGGAGAACAGGGCTGAGAGCGGCGGCGGGGCAGGAGCGGAGCTGAGCCAGCAACGGTTAATTAAATGTGATAAGTGTAATAAACTGAA
This sequence comes from Cnemophilus loriae, assembly GCA_013397755.1. Lineage (NCBI taxonomy): Eukaryota > Metazoa > Chordata > Aves > Passeriformes > Corvidae > Cnemophilus > Cnemophilus loriae. Next base: position 612,308 of record VZTF01007867.1, read on the forward strand.
CCTCCGCGTCTTGCTTCCCCTAGCACTGAGGGAGACTCCTCACAGGATGCTGGAAAAGGGGCACAGCAAGACAGGTGATTTGTCTGGAGCAGGGCTCTTGGGGAGGATTTCCTGCCATCCTCGTGCTCTTTGGCTCTTCCACTTGTCCCACAGCAACCGGTTAAAGGAATCACCCAGCAGCAGCACCCACCAAGGCATCGCTGTGCCCGTGGCTCCGGTTTTCTCTGCTGGTATCGTGACAGAAACTGCCCGATGTGGTCAGAACTGCTGCACATTGGCCAAGTCCAGAGGAGGCCCAGAAGATCAGAGGGATGGAGCACCTCTCCCATGAGGAAAGGCTGGGAGAATTGGGATTGTTCAGTTTGGAGAAAAGAAGGCTCCAGGGTGACCTAATTGCAGCTTCTCAGTACCTTATGAGAGCTGACGAGAAAGATGGAGAGAGACTATTTACAAGGGCCTGGAGTGCCAGGACAAGGGGAATGGCTTCCCACTGCCAGAGGGCAGGGTTAGATGGGATATTGGAAGAAATTCTTCCTGTGAGGGTACTGAGGCCCTAGCATAGGTTGACCAGAGAAGCTGTGGCTGCCCCCCTGGATCCCTGGAAGTGTCCAAGGCCAGGCTGGATGGGGCTTGGAGCAGCCTGGGGTAGTGGGAGGTGTCCCTGCCCATGGCAGGAGGTGGAACTGGATGAGCTTTAAGGACCCTTCCAGCCCAAACCAATCTGCGATTCTGGGATTCTATGAATTTCTAATTCCTAGCTCAGAAGGCACATCCAAACAGCTTTGTGAGGAACGCTAACAAAACAGTCCCGGGAATACAATAAGAGGCTCCACATCACAACGATTTTTAAGTTGTATATTATTTTTGTGTTCCTCTTGTCCAGAGTCAGGACAGCCTGAACCACAGCTCAGCACAGGGAGATGCTCACAGGAGTATCCCCAGTATCTTCTGGGATGTTTGGCTTCTAGCACGTGAGGATTTTAATTGGAACAACACAACTGCTCTTTTATATCTATTTCCTGCTATAAACAATTCCTTACAAAGCATTTCATAGGAACACATTTTCTTATGCATACACACTAAAAGCAGGAAAACAGCATGAGTACATAAACTGATTGCAAATGATTAATGAGCAGTAATTAGGCTGAGCAGCATGAATGGGCTGTGAGCAATACAGATAAGCACAAGGCACATGCCAGCCAGGGAGCATCACTCGTGACACCAGAGACAAAGCAGAGCCGGAATCAGGGCTTGGCTGAAAACTTTGTCAGTGGAGGACAACAAAAAACTGTTTTTCCAGCACAAAAGACAAAAGACTCAGACTGATAGAACACAGAGCAGATAGACATGGAGCTTAGATTCATCCCAACAAGTTCTAAACCTTTTATGTTAGGAGTGTAGTTGTCCCTCTGGGTGTCTGTTCCAGCTTTCAACATCTGCGAGGTGTTTTTATATTGTTCTAATAATTAAGAATCAGGAAATTTTAAGACATTTCTATTTTGGACGTGGTAACTGACAGAGCAAATTTGAAGCTTCTAAAGTATTGTAATAGTGGCAAGTCTGTTTTCCACTTTTCCAGATCTTTTTAACAGCATGAACTTGCTGACAAAGACTTATGTGTAATGCAAAAGAAAATTCTCTCTTTAAAGATAAATGAGTCTTGCAGTTCACCAGTCTGCTTCCAGACATTCCTGCACTTTGATACCAACTTCTGCAACTGAGAGATACTTGGGCTCCTAAAATTTGGGGTCATCCAAAAGTCTATCAAGCACCACTACATGCCACCTCAGCAGAAACACAGCAGTGCTCAGGCACTTTGACGAAGTTTGCTTACGACAAACCTTCTATTTCTCAGCAAATAAGAACAAGCTCTTCTCACCTCACCCCCCCATCCAGCCAGTTCATGAGATTAGAGCCTTCCTGAACTCCTCGCCCTGCTCAGTTGCAGTTGTTTCATTTCTTTCTGCTGCTCCTCTCTGGGAGGGAGGGGCTGAGACATGGGGGCACAGGCAGTTTGAGCATTCAGGTGCACTTGAGGCTACCAGCATGGTACTGTGTACTTGTACTTGTGTTACTGCTGGTAACGCTGACCTCATCTGGCTTTTTGGGATTAGTGATCCTTCTCGTCCTTCTTTCATTCCTTCCTTCCATGAGATTCTTGCTGAGAAACTGTCTGTATTTTACTCCTCAAATAAAAATGCAGAAAGAAATTAGAGGCTGAGGGATTTTGTTCAGATGAGATGAATATCCACAAAACCACTCAGGAAGGGCACTCCCAAGTGCATGAGGTTGTTCGGTGAACGCCACAGGAAAGAAGATGGTCCCACCATCTAGGACAACAGTCTTGCTTTTAGTTTCCAGATCTCTCTCCTGGACTCTGTGAGACCCTGTGTGGGCCTCAGTCATGCTCCAGTTTGTACTGGAAATCCTCTGATGACTAAAACAAACAGGACAAAAGAGTTATCCTAGGATGAAAAAAGAGATACTCTAGGATAAAAGAGCTAATAACAACTGGACATTCAACATTCAAATTAATAATTTCAATCTCATTCTTTGCTTGGTGCTGTAGGGTGGTAAGTATTTCTAAGCCAAGAGCAAACTTCCTACCTAGAGAGCTCAAAACTGGTGATACTTATACTTAAATCAAAGCACTGCATTCAGCACACCAGTGTTAGAAACAGGTAATTCCCCCAAGCCTGTCACTGTCCAGCAAAGCACTGTTTAGAGAACAATGAAATTACTTTCAACTAAGAGAGTTCTAATTTAATAATAACGGTAGTGTCTGGCTGTCAGAGCAGTCTGCTAATGCCATGGAGTCTGCTTCCGGACAGGAATTGCCCACTGATATTATCAGTTGTTGTAAACTGTCTTGGCTGGGAAGTCAATCATTAACTCTGGTCCCCATGTCATAAAAACATCGTATTGTAAGAGCACGACCTGCTTAAGGCTCTCACTAGTCAATCATACAGCAGGAATACAGCAACATATAAAAGGAGCCAGAGACTCGGGAAATCCTTCAGCTAAGGGGAGACAAGCTGCTCCGAGGTTTATCTCCATGGAGAAATCCACTGACAAGCCAAACAAGGAAAACGGATCGCCGGCTCCTGGAGTGCTGCAGGCTGAGGCAGACGGTCCTGTGCCCGCGGCGGGAGGTGCTGCAGAAATGAGCAGAGCAGGATCCATAACACCAAACACAGAACATGAGAAGAGAGTGGGATTCACTGAAGAGTCTACTGAAGAAATGGAGAGACCGTCAGGAACAGAGAGAGACAGTCCTGCTGCCTTTGAACCAGCAGTTTTGGAAAGAGACTCTCCCAACTCAAAGCCACTTGATGTGCTAATGAACACGAACTCTCCCGAAATGAGCAGTTTGGAACTGAACCACCAGTGCTCAGACACAGCCACCCTGGATGTGGACTGCATGATCTGCTTCAACAAGTACAGCATCTACAGAGTCCCAAAGCTCCTGGACTGCCAGCATACCTTCTGCGCCGTCTGCCTCAAGCTGATCCTCAGGAAAGAGAAGAAGACCTGGATAATCACCTGCCCCCTTTGCAGAAAACCCACCTTCGTGTCAGGAGGGCTCATCCGCACACTCCAGAATAAAGAGGACATCCTGGAGCACTTGGAGAACCTTGACTCAAACCCTGAGGTGTGCATCTGTGCCACAGGGGTGGACAGCAATAACTGGACTCAGAGCAGCCAAAACATTTTAAACACAGAGGAAAACAGCCCAGCAGACACCAGGCTGGCTGTGCAGAGACTCGTGCTGCTCCTGCTGCTCGGAGTGATCCTCGCCATCCTCATCCTCCCCTTTATGTACTCAGGGCGGGTGAAATGGGTAATTTGTCTCCTGCTTACTTTGGGGTTGGTAATGTCTCTAGTGCTTTGCTGGGCTCCTAAATTGCGCTGCAGGTGCAAGAAGGACTCTCCCACCTGCTGTGACAAGGCGATCCACGTTGTTACTGTTGCCTGAAAGAACTAACCTGCCTCTGGGGGAGATCAGGGACTGGGCCAGCGTGCACGCTGGGCACACCAGTGAGTTATGGACTTAAAAACAATCTCTCACAGAATAAATTCAACAGTTGGCTGAGCTGGCTCAATGCCAATGCACAGTGTTGTTAAATCTCATTACTGCAAACAAAATGAACTATTTATATGTTGATATTTATGTGTTTTCCACACAATTTTTATCCCAGGCTAGTAATTGTGTTGGTTTGCTTTTGCCATTTTGCTCATGTCTGTGTCCCCTCCTGATCAGCCCTGCAGGATGTTGTCTGGCACACCCAGGAGGTGATGTCCTGGAAAACCCCACAGTTGCTGTTTCCCACTCTGAACACACGGACACCTTTCCTTGGGACAGTGTGGGAAATAAGGCTGCTAAATCAGGGAGTGGGTGTTTGAAAGAGAGTTGTTTTACCCCAGATTATCACCTTAATCCCTGGCAGGGATGGGAAAGGGACTGGGAAAAGGGGATGTCAGTTGATGCCATTTGAAGTTACACACAAAACTGGAGAGGAAGAGGCAGAATCAACACTCCTAATCTTGAGTTTGTGGCTTGCAAAGGGCAAGGCTCAAAAACCTCATGACCCTCCAAATTCCCCACATTATTTAGCACAGAAATAGTTCCTCTCACTTGAATTCCTTTATCTGACTTCCTGCACCACCTCTCCTCTTGCCCCCTTTACATGGCCCTAGGAGATTCTCACAGAGGTAAACAGAAATCCATCGACTGCTGCACCACACCACGCGTGATATTTTTTAATTGAATGTCTCCATTAAATTTATATACTATTAATTGCTCACTGACTTCTTTGTTTCAATTCCTCATGGACAATTAATGTCAAAACAATTGCCAGTTTCCTTATTGACATGAATTGCAACTGAGAAAGCATACTGGGGAGTCTGCACAGCTGAGCTGGTGAGTAAAGCAAAGCAGTAATGTGTTGGCTTCCTCCTTCATTTAAAAAAAATACTTAGTTGCTAAGAAAATACCCTGAAACCCAACTAAAATTAAATAGAGGGGAAAAAAAATAGATTTCTCTAGTTAAACTTCATGTTTAAGAGTGTCAAGGATCTCAGGAGACCTTGGATCAGGTAAATATTTGTGTTTGATAAGAATCGAAACTGATGTCCTGCAGTTGCTCAGTATATAAATATACAGAGTGTCTCACAGCAGATAAAACAGATTAGACTAAGAGGGTAGGAGTTCTTGTGCTCCTAAAGTCTTGGAAAACACAGGTTTGTTTTCTGCCAGGAACGGGAGCCTTCAGGGGAAAGAAATCCTTTGGGTTTTCTCATCTCTTTGGACAGCAACAGGCTTACTGCAGAATACATATGACATTTGATAATAACCAAACAGAAAAAAGCCTTCTAGTTGGGAAAAAGGCAGGTAGTTTTAAACCCAAATACCATATTATTCCAAATATAAAGACTGGACCAGATATTTAGCTGCATTGAAAATAATTTTAGAAACACTGGGCAAGTCTTTCAGCTCACAGACAATATTCTTGTCAAGTTCCCTTCACCAACACCAGCGGGTGACTGGTACTGTAAAGGTTTCTAATAAACATATTAATATGGGCCTGAACAGATCACTCACAAGGGATCCTGCCATCCCATGTGTGTTTTCAGCACATGGGTGTGAAGAAATGAAAACAGAATGAACATGATCAGTAAAATCTGTTATTATGTTTCACCCTGCCCTTCCAAAAGAGTTGTTTTATTACACTACTTTCTACAGAGCCAAAAAAAAGGCCAAAAGGAAAGGGCAGCACACAGAAGTGTGATTTCCAGGGACAGACTGGCCCACTGAAAGAATCCCCATGGATCCATAGAGTTATGGAGCACCACCTTCCAAGTTTTCCTTCAGCAGTTCCACTGAAATGTTTTTCAGCCTGAGACCCATGTGATTCAGAGTTCACAGATGCTGGTGGCAGTCATGAGGCTCTGGAACCTGGGTTCTTTTGAACAGATTCCCATATGACAAGACAAGGCTCAATAACCATGCAAAACTTTGAAGCAGCAATTAAGTGAATAGAGGAAAGGCTAATGGGATTATATTCTTATTCCAAAATGTAAAGGATTTGCTTGAACTCAGGTTTAATTCATGCCGGTCATTTTGTTAAGAAAGTTTTAGCTCTGAAGTCCTGTGTCCTGCTTACCTTACCTGGCTAGCTCCTGATTTCGGATGGTGACTGGGTCATACACTGTGGCCTGAGAGAGAGGGAATTATAACGAGAAATGGGGCTAGGCAGTATCACCTCATCCCTCGCCATCCCCTCAGCACCCTCCAACCGCACAGCACCCTCCTTCCCCTCAGCACTCTCCAGATCCCGGGCTCAGCTCGGTCGGTTGGAGCACGCTGCTGACAACACCACCATCGTGGGTTTGATCCCTTTATGGGCCATTCACTTAAAGAGCTGGACTTCATGATCCCTGTGGGTCCCTTCCAATTCAGAATATTCCGTGATCCCCTCAGGCGTCTCCATCCCCTCAGCCCAGCGCGGCTCCCACCCTCCCTACGCACTCGGCTGCGCTGATGGCGCAGTGCCGCCGGGAAGGCCGGGCCGGGCCGGGCAGGNGGCTCGGTGCTCGGCCGGGCCGGCGGCAGGTCGGGGCCGGGCCGGTGGCAGAGGGGCCAGGCGGGGGCAGCGCCGCGGGCTGAGGGCGAGCGGGCGGGACCCTCACCTCAAGCCGCTCCTTTGCTGTGGGCGCTGCGTCCCTCCCCTTACCGTGGCCAGAAGCGCAGCTTTCCGTAAATAAGTGCCCGTGTTGGATCAGCAGAGACTTCAGACGTGAAGGATTTGTGGTAAAAGTGAACACGGGCAGCTGTGGCGGTGTCCGCCCTCACAGCTTCCCCACCTGAGGTGATGCCTTCCTGCTTCTTAATGTGCTGTTCCCTTTCCGCAGCTTTGCCCACTTCACTGTGAGGATATCGCTTCTCAGCCGCTGCTGTGCCAGTCTTAGGATTAACTGAATTAAACACGCTCACTTTTCCAACTACTTAAGCTTTGGGCTTCTTCATGGCCCCGTCTCCTCGGGCTCTGATCACTGTGGCCCATCCATATCGCATTTATACTTGCATTGAGGCAGGACTGAATTAACGGCATTCCGTGTTCATACCTTGTATCTGCGAATTAAAAGCAGAGGCTGTGGTGCTCCCAGCACCTCTGGAGCCGCGCGCAGGTCCTCAAAAAAATCTCTTCTGCCCAAATGTTTCTGCAGTCACAGCATTGTGTGTGATGTGTAACCACAGTCGAGCTGTGTTGTCCCCACTGTGCCTTACACAGGACTTTTTGGCCAGGACCATCTGAATAATTACCTACAGCCGCTTCTCTGAAGTTAATGAGATGCTTCATTAACTTTTGGGGGTTGTGGAAATGATGGTTTGGTCGTTTTTGCCATAGTTTAGGACAAACGCGATGCTGCCATATCTCCGTTTCCTCTTTCAGCTGCAGGGAACACAAGTGTCATACAGCTTTAGTTCCCCAAAGGAATTATCTTTCTGCTTTCCAAACAGGATTGTATCAGCTGCAGTATAAAATACACCATCTCTCAAGAAAACAAAGGGCTTTGTGTGAAAAATGAGAGCTGGAAGTGATAAAAAATTCTCTTTCAAGTGACAGTTCAGATTATAGCAATGCTTTTGATTGCTGAACCACATTGTTCGAGGTATGGATGGGAATTCCAGTGCCATGAGGCTTAAAAACTTTTGGAATAAATAACTTTTGGAATGTGTTTCTAACTCTCAATTCCCTCATCTTGGATTTGTGGCAAAACTTCTTCGCCCAAATTTTCTTTAGTAAATCACACATTGCCCTTTTTTATGCTGTGTGTCTGAAAATCCCAAGCCCATTTTTCTCCTACGTGTTTATAAGGAAAAAGATACCTGTGTAGAGGGAAGTACATTGATCTCAGCATCTTCAGAGCAAAGTCTTCCAGAAACTTTCTCTGGGTATTTTAGCTGCTCAGCACTCTGAATTATTTGTTGCGTGCCAGGAGCCACTGTGGCATTGCTCCAATATTGCTCCCTATTTTATGTTATTAGGAAATTAGGTTAAACAGTTGTACTGCTCTTGGATCTGTTTTAGCTGCTTCACTTTTCGTATGAGCCGGAGTTAAGAAATCAATAAATCTATCAGGAAAGGGGGTTTTATTTTCAGTGCTGTCTCCCGTAATGTGTCCAGAGGTGAGCAGACATGACAGATAATTATAAAATTATTGAAACTTTAGCATTAGATTATTCCTGGAAAAACTGGTCTGGAAGTTTCGATGTTTAGGGTTTCTGAGTGGGAAGGCAGGACAGACACCTTTTCTGGAGGACCAGGACAGATGGCATGCAGATAATAAAATCTCTTTTAAAAGAGCAGCTCCTGTTGCAGTTCTTTTTTTAGGGCTCTAAAACTATCCCTAAATGGTGTCTACACCTGGGAGTCACTTGTAGTGTCATGGGCTCCTAAGTCCTATTTAGCCAGGGTGTGGAAGAAAGGAGACATTTTAATTTGAACTATAAAATGAAACGGGTGATTTGGGCCCCTTAGAAACTGACTGGATCTTAAGGAAATCAGTAGAAATTCCAGGTGATGGAAGTGAGCTCTGGAGCAGGTTGTTACCCAGGCTGAATTTGAAATGAGCCATTGTCAAGTCTGCCTGAGGTCTCAGTTTGCTGCTGGCACCATCAGGGAGCACTGGAAGCCTTTCACTTGGAAGTGAGCACATCTACACTCTAAAAAATAATATCTTGGCCCAGCTCAAGGTCCATGTGACGCAGGGATCTTATGTTTATGGCAAAAGCAGTGGCAGGTTGTATAGAGGAGGAATATTACAAGCAAAGCACAGTAATGACCATGGGACACATCAAAGTCCTTCTCAGAGGCTGCAGCTGGACTCAACTTTCCTAATGCCGTCAGGAAAACAAACAGGAGCAATTTGGGCTGAGGGTGAGAGAGGAAAGTTATTTCCCAGACAGCTGTACTGGTCCCTGTACCAGGTGCAGAGCTTTTATTTTCATGTTATTTTTGCAGTAAATGTGGGACTGATAGGCCTGAATGGAGCCCAGTCCTTTTGCATCCCCAAAGGGGGCTTCTCCTTTTGCAGGTTGAAATATTTATTGTCAACTAATTTTGTGCAAAATGTTTGAGAATTGGTGAACTGTTCATCCGTGTCCTGTTCCTGTGTCTTCTTTGATCACAGCAGTGTGTTGGGGCAATAGACAAGCTGGACCTGGTCAGACTCGACTTAATTCCAGTAGCAAGTGTGGCTGTAAAAACGAAGGCAATTTTTCTCCTCACTTCCTGTTTTCCAACTGTTTGCTGTTGGTTTTTTTACTGCTGCTTTTTCCTCCTTGAACTTGCAGGTGAGAATGGCTGCGGAGGAGAAGTGGAAAGGCTGGGCTTCGAAACAGCAAAAGGAGGCTGAACGTGGCGAGGAGAGGGAGCCGTGTGTGTGCCTGGGCCGGCAGCTGGGTGAACCGGGCAGATTCGCGTACGCAGCGCTTTGTGGGATATCCCTCGCCTGGCTGTTCCCCGAAAACGAGCAAAGGTACAAGCGGAGCATGGGCTGGGCAGGGCAGGTGGATTTTGCGTGGTGGCTCAGCCAGAGCTGGTGTCAGACTCTGTGCGGGGTCTTCTGAAGCTGGAGGAGTGGAAGATCCTTTCTCTCTTCCACCTGTAAGACTTTTACAATTCAGCGCAAAACACATCCATTAACACTGCAGACATCAGAGCATGTTCTGAAGCAAGGTCTAGCCCCATTCAGATTGTTTCCTTGTTTATTTAGCCAGTTTGTTTAGCAATTCACCTTCTGCTGACTGGATGCTTTGATTTTTGTGTGAACCAATGTTTGAAACCAAGAACTGCTCAAATCTTCCAAAAATACCCAGTTGTGGAACCTTGAAATACCCTGTTGTGAGGCCTTAACTGCTTCCATTGCCTTACAGCTCCTTCAGGACAGAATTCATCAAGGCCTTTGTGAAGTGGCTGGACCTGCCTGATGCTGTCTTACCTGCCATGACAGCCTTTGCTGATGGCTTAGGAGGTGAGGGCACAGAAACTTTCATTGAAATTTTGCTGAAGGATCCCATCTTGAAAGAAAATCCACTTCTCATTACCCAGGTAAGTCCATGTGCTCTCCTTGCCCTTGTTTGCTTTGCAGAAGAGGTTCGTCATATGTGTCTGTTTGCAGCTGAAGTGCTGTTCATGCAGTCAGGGAAATAAAATCAGTATTTCTGGTAGGCATCTATTTATAAGTAGCTGTGGGAGGACTGGCAGTCTATCCATAAAGAGCTCATGGAAGTGATGAACGTGAAGCATGGTCACTGTCTGCTGAGTTGTGTCTTTGATGGTTTCACTCTACAGAACAGAGAACTGACAGAGTTTTTACTTTGACTGTGTTACTGCAGTGGTTTTCATTCATACACATGTTGTACAGATTTTAGTGACACCCTGAACACAATAGACCTGATTTTCACTTGTTTAAAAGCCCCTTCGCAATATATGTAATACAGACCACCTCCACATACATGCTCCAAGGAGCACAGTTTCGAAAATCTTTTTCCCAGAGTACGCTTTGACCAAGAAGAAAATTATTGTGACTTTGTTTTCTTTCACTGAGGAAGTGAAACTGGGACTGCTCCATAATGTTCTGCTGTAAAAGCTGATGGAAAGATAAAAGAGGTGAATCATTTTGGCAGCATTTGCTCTTCTGGGGAAGATCTCTCCTCATCCAACCTCACGTTATGCCATGCAGGGTGAAGAGGGCATTAGGCTGCTGCTGGTGCCACAATGAAAGTGGACACTGTCACCCTGTGCCATGTCACCCTGTGCCAGACACCCTGTGTGCAGCCAGTGCTGTGGTATTGATTGATTAAGGGTTATCACACACTCATTTTGAGCAATGGTCTGGCAGAGCAGCACATGTGAGAACTCAGCTGTGTGAGGGGAGATAAGAGAGCAGTGAACTCTGGTCGCCATGACCAGCTCCCATTTCCTCAGCCACCTTGTCCTGTCTCCGTCAGTCCATGAAATGCCTCAGAGGATCTGCTCCAGACATCCAAATGTTCCAGTGCCCAAAGTCTTATAACAGTACAAGGACAGCAACAGAGATCTTAATTAATAATTTAGAGGAGATCTTCTAAAATAAAAGTGGCTTTTTGGATGCTGTTTCCTCAAATTCGGTATATCCACACTTGGTCGTTCTGCCTTGATGTGCTTCCTGCATTGTTTCCCTCATTCTCTCTGCCTCAGGATGGATTCTCTACATTGAGGCAGGTTTTCCTGCATTGCTGCTGAGTTTATTAAGGCTGAAATTTAGCTTGTGCTGGCTCCGAGCTTATGCTGCATGAGGGCTCCACATGCTTGTACAAAAGTGGCCCTGGATCAGCAGGAGCACACGGGATTTTGCTCTGACCCAGGAAACTGAGGATATCCCCTGGATTTGGGTGGAATACAGAAACCATAGACAACTTTGATCAGTTGAAAGCAAAGATGAGGAATAGCTATCAGTCTAATGCCACGGCATCAATCCATTACACAGTCATCTGTGTGGGCAGGGTGATAGATTTTGTTTGAGGAAAGACAGAATGAAAGACTTCAGTAGAGCAAGGCAGCAGAGATGTGTCTGGAAAAAAACACTGGCGTGTGGAAAATATCAGTGATAAGCTGAGATCAGCTTTTTCCTTCTTACCTGAAAGTAAACAGCTTTATGAATTATTGAACTTTTGCTTTATGGTGCTTGTGTTCCTTTGTATTCAGCTGCTGCAATATTTACTGTTTATTAAGTATCTGCTTTAATTGCTTGGCGTGTTCAGTGGCAGGGTCTTGCTGGCACTAAGGCTGCATTTTTGAAGGCCCTTCATCTCAAAGGAGCTGAAGGGATGATCCATGAGGTCAGGAGATTAGATGTGAGCTCACCATTGATTCAATGAACATGTGAGGATTATGGATTGTTGTCTTTGTGTTCATTGCAGATGACTAACACAGGCAGATGGTGGTAACTGAATCCTTTAAAGACAGTAGTCATAGCAGGCTGTGGGTGTGGTATGGGAAGGCAATGCAATAAAAGAGGTGTAGAAGTGGTGATAGGTGATAAGACGTTGAGAATTCTTATTACGAATGTTTTTTGCTCTCAGCATACTTAGAATGCCCATTTTCCAGTGGTTTCCTACACACATTCACTGCAATGTGGATTTGGGGTTCTCTGTTGTTAAGGAAATGGGTTTTGAACTTGCATCAACTCAGAAAAAGCTGGCAAAGACTGAATAAAGATTCCCTTCCTTTGTAAGGCTTCTCAATCATACGGGTGGTTGTCTTGTCATCGAGTTTTCCTGGAGATTCAAAACACCGACTTCAAAATAAGGCTGCAATATAACAACTGCTGCTTACGGAGGAAAACAAACCAGTTGTGAACTAATCTAATCACTGCTGGTTGGATTCCAGCTGCCTGCATGTGCAGCACATGCACAGCCTAAACTGGAGCATTTGAGAGTGCTAACTGGCACGGATGCCATAAAAACAGTTGTTCCAGTTTATCAACTGATTACCTGCGTGCATCCTTGACCTTTTGAAATGCACGTGTGTACATGCTTAGGCCAGATTTATTTGGGGTCGTTTGATGTGAGGTGCCACAGGTGATGTTGGCCAGACGAGACGGGACCTGAGTCACAGCCCCAGCTCCTTGAGCCTCACTCAGGGAGAGTTTATTGCCCACAAAGCATCACCCGGTTCCAGAGGCCGCTTACGTCAGTCCGTGGAGAATTGTGGCAACAAGGTCACAAGCTTCACCTTATTCTAGACTTGAGACCCTTTGCTTGGTCAGCTTTTTGCTCAAGGCTGCCAGCCCTGCACCTTCTGCTGGGCTTTGACACTTCTGTGCAACCCTTCCCCCAGAACTGCACCCAGAGAGGAGGTGATGCTGCCCATGTAGCTGATCCCTGGGCACTCCCAGCACTCAGGCTTTGGGAAACCAGTTACATCCCTCCCTCTGGACTGGTGTCTCCAGTTCCCACATCCCACCAGCCAGCCTGGGGAACAGTCTGCAGTTTGTCCCTCTTCTGGTTGGTTCAGGATGGTTTGTTCTCCATTCTGCACTTCTCCTGTGGAGAACTCTCAGATTAGAGACGTTTTTACGATACAAATTGTGCTTGGGAGCTTACAGGACTAATAATCATAAACTCTTTGGCAGCCTCCTACATCTTTGGCTGCATTTTTTGTGTTCCCAGAGGGCTGAAAGGATTCCCTGTAAAATTCAGCTGTGCTGTATTTGTGTGTAGGAGAGGGAAGCAGCTCAACTGAGCTGGTGCTTAATGTAGTCACATAAAGAGCTTAGAATTTGTCCAGTGGCAATAAAAGAGGAGAACACAGTTGTAAAAACACTGGTCTCTTTTTCATGGATTTATCTATAGAAACCATCTATTGAATTGATTTGTTTTTCCGGGTTTTTTTTATGGTAAAGAGCCAACACAGAAGTCAAGTCCCTCAATCTTGACAGATGGCCGTAAATTCTGAGTTTTCTAGCTCACTTAATCCAAAAGAACTTCCTGCCAGTTCAGCCTTACTGCCTAGAGCTGTGAATTCCCAGAATGCCAAAGAAAATAGGGGCCATTAGAGGAACATTCAAACCTGTTAGTGATGTTGCATATGTGAGTACATATGACTGTGTAGGGAGCAGAAGGCATTAGAGTGGGAGGATTAGAGCCCTGTTCCTCCAAACTTTGAAGTCTGCTGTAAGATCAGGATCATAACAAAGTATCAAAAAATGTGGGATGCCTCAGCATATACCAAGCATTATGTACTTCTGTCCAGCCCTTTGTACCGGCCTTTGGAGAATTTTGAACTGGTTTTGCTCTGTGCTGCCTCACTGAATTGTAGCTTTCTGCTTCCCACTTATGAACTGAGCTGCTGGAGTAATTAAATCAGTCTGGTGGGTTTTCATGCCTCCATTTTGATCCCTCTAGACCTACATCAGCAGTTTTAAATTGAATTATTTTTTTTTTCTCTCTTTAGGACCTTTTATCCTTCTCTCTTCGAGATGGTAAGTTTACTTGGCATTTGTTCTTTGTAAAAATAATATAGCTGAGTTTACATCTGGTACTTTAAAGTGCTCAAAAAGGTACTATCCTATTTCATCTCAGCTTCCTCTCTGGCAAAAGCTGCACACTCCTTCCCTGCATCCCCTTCAGGAAAAACAAGTCTTACATTAAGAATGGTTAATAATACCCACTGAAAATTGAACAGCTCTTCACCTCCTTACCTTCACACACCTTGCATTGGCAAGCGGATGTAAATGGTGGTGGAGTGGGGTGGTTTTTCTCCAGTGTTTCCAGGGAAGCAGGTGACCTCTTGCTTTAGGATGGCAGTAAAGCTGTTATGAAAATCTCAGCCTAAAAAATTTTCTGCTGGTTGCCTAAAAAAAGAAAAAAAAATACTCAGGGTATAAATCCAGAGTGTCCTGTGAAGCCCATTATAAATAAATGTGATTTTTCTTATGTATTATGTTACACATAAAACAGTTCTCTGGTTTGCAATCCATTACATGGATTAGTCTGATAAAATTAATGAAATAAAGACTGTCTGCTGAACAGAATGTTCATTTCTAAAAGAAGCCTGGATTCGATCACTACTTGCATTTTTTAAATCTCTGTGTTTTAACATGTTCTCATAGGAAAGAACTCACTGGTTGCTGATTAGCCTGTTGCACTGCAGAACAAAACAAGTTTTGTTCTTGCTTTATTTTTAATGGAAAATTGACAAGTCAGTTATTGCAAAACCGCTTATTTTGTGAAGCTGGAATTTAGAAGAAATATCTTTCCAAGCCTCGCTGCCTTTCCAGCAGGCTGGTGAGGAGGGAGCCCAGCAGTGTCAGCAGACAGGAAACAAGAAGGGGGCTCGTTACACCTGCCTGGACTTGCAGGACGTGCCACATTTCGGGAAGGAGTGAAAATAAATCCTGTCCTCATTCCTCAACTAAGCACAAACCTGATGAACAGTGTCATTAAAGGCCACGGAATTAGTTTGGTATCTTGGTAATGATGGTAATAAATAAACAAACTTAGTAGATTGCCCAATGCCATATTTGATCTACGTGCAGCGGGTATCACAAACATTCTTTGTAGCTGGGTCTTCCTGGTATCTTCACCCACCCTGAGAAAAGCAATTGTGTTTTTCATCCCAGAGTGCACCAAGAACCCTTTATAAAAGCCAAACATCAGGAAGCAGTAGGTGCTGCTGAGAGAAACACATTAAAAAAGCAAGAGCTGGCACCAATAATTTAAAATCTATTACATTTAAGATGTCTTTTCTTCAAGAACACCTGCTTACAAAACCAGGAGTAATCAGTTCTGTTGTCTGGTGTTGTTTGAGTGCACTCTCCACTCCTGCATCTCCAGCAGGGAGTGTAAAAGCAAACATTTGTCTGTGGTGGTGCTGCTGAGGGAGCTGGTGTGTAGCTTTACACTCCAGAGTGCCTCTTGTTGCCACCGAGATGAGTTGAAGATAATGCTTTTGCGTGGAAATGCATTTTTACAAAATGCCACCTCCTGCACCGGTGCAGTCGAGGTGGGCTGTGCCCAGTTACCCACATAGACATGTTTGATATTTCCAGTTAGCACTGGTCCTGCTGCAGCATTTCTCTATAGAGAAGTGGCCAGCAGGCCTCTCCCACAGAGGATGGAGACCAAAGGATCTGAGATCCTTTTCCTGCCACAGAGGCATTACCTGGTGTGGTGGCTGTCTTCGCAGGCAAGAAGGATTTTCCGTTTATCAGTCTCTTCTCATGGTCTTGGAAGAAAAAGAGGGCCTGGAGGAAGGAGCTGCTCTGTGACACATTCCTTGAGTACTCTGCTCCTTAACTAAACTGTGTGATCAGACTGATTTCCTGGGCTTTTCTCTCTTCAAGGATCCTATGATGCTCGAGCCAGGGTGTTGATCTGCCGTGTCAGCTGGCTGCTGAGAATCCCCTTGGAAGATCTGGAAGTCCTGGAGGAATCTCTGCTTGAGAGCCTGAAGGAACAAAAAGAGGAAGAGTCAGAGTAAGAACATTTGGGTTGATATGGGATCAAAAAATGCCGCCGAGTGCTCAGAAGTTTAGCAGTAATTACTTATGCCTAAGTCCAGTCTCTGATTATTTACCACATGGCTCTTACTGTAATCATTTATGGCTTGATTAGGGTTGCAGAGCCCTCACAGCACTGACAAGCAGAAAAGCTTAGCATTCTTAAAATCAGAGCTGAGACCTGGCCTTGCACACTGGTAATGGCTGTTCCGCCTCCTTTCCTCTTTCCAGTTGCCTCTCAGAGACTGTAGATTTTGCATAAATATATCACAAAGATCTTGTTGTCTCTTGGCCCAATATCCTTCGGACAGAACTGCCTCTTGCAGAATGAAGTTCCTACAGATAATCAGGATTAGATCCTCAGCTGTTCATTATCTATGGATCTGTCCATCTTTAAGAGACAGCTGGATAACTCCTATTGAAGAGAGATTTCTGATTGCAACAGGCTGAATCCTCAGATACGTACAGACCTGGCTCATAATTCTGTTATTAATATAAGATTAATTCTTGGTGTCTATAAGAAATGTAGTATCTTTATATTCCTCTCATCTGGCAGGAACTATGTGACAGTTTAGCAATATTTAAGGCAGTAAACATGTCTGTAGTGGACTTTCAAGGGAAATATTTTCATCTGTCAACTCAGCAAACGGGTTATGAGATTACCCTGAATGCTAATAAAGGCTTTAATTGACACCCTTGCCATGGTTCAGCTCAGGTATTACCATGGGGTCCAGCATGTGATGGGTATCTTGTAGTTAGAGCTGTATTTAAATAATGCTTAACTTTATAGCACACTGTAAAAAGGGAAAGTCGGAATAATCTCAAAGATCGTGGACTGCTAAATGTTTGGTGTGCAGGAGCAAGGGTTGGTATTAATGGGGGCTGTTTTTTGCTGTAGTTTGTGGAAACAAACTCAGTGCTGGACCATTAAGCTGCGTCTGATAACAGCGAAAGAACAGCATGGATTTCAAACCCTGCTGCCAGCCCAGTGGGGTTTCCGTGTGTCTTTTGTGGAGAGAGCCAGGGATTCCTATCTTGTCCTTTGCCCAAATTGCAGCCATGGGAGTAAAAGGGAAAAGAAAAATCCTTCTGGTGAGAGGAGCCCAAGACTGCGTTGTTACTGCTGTGCTAAAACAGGGCTGAGATTTGTGGGGAATTGGTGACCCTTTCTTTGGTTTGAAGTCAGGAGTCAATGGGGGAAGGAGGCAAAATATAGATCTGTCACCACCTTGACCTCACAGGTTTTGGGGCTGGGAACACCAACATATGCTTGGGATGCTTTGACCAGCAAGAGTTTTTGGAACAGAAACAACCAACCAGGGGTTTGGCAGCTCCTGCACAGGTGTTTTTACTGATATTTGTTAGCAGGAGGTTTTGCTCCTGCCTTTGCTGCTGTGGATATGTTGGACTGAGGCCCAGAACCTATAAGATTAAATGTACAATCCTCTGAAGAATAATGCTCCAACCACTTAAATCCATGTTACTTGCACCAAGTGTGTTCTGACCTGCAGGTGTGAACCTTTCTTTTGTACACAGTTCTGTAAGAAACTGGAAAACATCACAACATTTGCTTGCTTATGTGTGCTCCTGCCACTTTTCCTTATTGGAGAATGACCTGAAATTCTCCATAACAATCTCTCTGAACATAATTTGTGGTTCAGGCAAGAAGCTGCACATCTGAGCTCAGCGAGGGTAGAGAAATACCAGAAGCAGCAGTTAATTACCACGGTAGATAAAAGCAGTCTGGTAATCCAGTGATAATGGTAATGGAGGAGCCATTAGGAAACAGCTGCTGGCAGCTCCAGAAGGGGAGCAGTGAGAGGCAAAGCTTCTCCTTTTCTTTACTGCATCGGCAGGCAGGATTTAGCTGCCACTCTCTTTCTCCCCACATAACTCTAACTGCTCATTATTCCAAAGGACTCCAGGTTAGACATGTTCCAGCTCTCTTGTCTTTATTCTCAGCCTGAGACACAGTGCAGCGACTGTAAAAGCTGATGAAGCTCATGTAGAACAGAAATTGCTGGGTATTACCAGCTTAGGTATGAACAGCCTGGCTGCAGCACTCGTGTAAAGAACTCCAGGAGCAATTTTATCCAAAGCCAAGCATTCAGATTGGTGACTAAGGCACAAAGTAGAGCATTTTGAAAGGATGAGAGGAAACGGCCTCAAGCTGCACTGGAGGGGGTTCAGGTTAAATCAGGAGGAATTTCTTCATGGAAAGGGCTGTCAGGCATTGGAAGGGGCTTCCCAGGGAGCACTCAGTGCTGGACATGGCACTCAGTGCTCTGGGCTGGGCGACAAGGTGGGGATGGGTCACAGGTTGGACCTGGTGGTCCTGGAGATCTTTTCCAAGCTCAGTGGTTCCATGATTCTCTGATAGCCAAACACTGCTTTGTCCATGGGGCTGTAGAAAGTGACTGTGGTTGTGCAGAAATTGGAGAGGTGTTGCTCTCTGCAGACACCACGTTTGCAGCTGCATAAGGTAATGAACAATGGTTTTTTGGAGGGTCTCTGTGGAGACAAAGTCTCCGTGACGTGCAGGTCCGTGGGAGCGCTGCCAGTGAGTGCAGTGACTCAGGGATTTCACCCACTGAGCTCCATTCTCCTCCTGCTGTGCCTCACAAAGCTGCATATTGTTTGGGACTTGTGTAAAATTGTCTTAATCAAAATTACAGTGTGCTTAGGGGGCTCCAGGAAGGATTAAGCAATTATATGGATAATGAAAATGCAAAATTAGGCTAGGATTAACAGGGAAAATATCCAAGTTTGGAAGCAAGATAAATTGTCATGTTTCAAGGCCTGGATTAACTGCTGTGTAAACAGGCCAGAAGGAACCTTCCTCTGGAAACAACTTATTCCAGTATCCTCTTTTTCTCTCAATTTCCTCTGAAATTGAAGCACTTCTTGTAAGAGAGAAAGCAAAGACACTGGAGAGAAGTCAAAAGTAGTGGCTAATAAGTGGTATTGGTTCCTTTTAGGTTTATTTACCTCTTTCTGATAAGCTTGTTAAAATACAGCTTAAATGCACACTGATGACTGTGTTTAATTCCTATTATATTATTCTACTGTGATGTGCAATTAGAAAGCAGCTCGAAGTAAACACTGCTATTGGAAAATAGTTTAATTGCATCTCTGTTTGTTAGCACAAATTACCCCTATTCCCTTTTATTTCAAACACTTTTCCCTGTTTCTGCTTAGCTTTCTTGTGGTTTTTTAGGACACTTAGGCAGCATATAGTTAATGAAATGCTTTTGACTTTTTGTTTCTTTTTTTTTTTTAACAAGCTTCAGCCGTATTAGGAAGGGTTTTCTGAGTAAGTAATATCTGTTGGCTTTTGTCAGCAATTAAATTGTTTCCATTTAAATCTGTGGTCTATTTAATCCATTCAATTTAAATCTCTAAATCCATGCTCATAAATCTCAGTATGCTGTCACAGTCCATACCTGCATGTTCCTTTTTACTGTTCCTGGGAGGGAAATTACACCGAGGAGAATAAAAGCAGATTCTGGTGCAGCATTGTTATCCATCAGGCTTTTCCCTTAGTTTTTGTACTTTTAATCCCCTCGCAGAACTGCAGAAGTCTCAAGAAAAAAGAAGGAACGAAGGAAAAAGCTGAAGAGATACCTGCTGATCGGTCTGGCAACTGTTGGGGGTGGAACAGTGATTGGTGAGGCTGCCCTTGGCATTTCGGGGACACAGCAGCAGGGACAGAGAGGTGTCTGACTCTAAGAAAAGTATTTTCAGCCCCACAAAAATAAACACGAAAGAGTTAGCTGGAAAAGTTATTCCAGTGTAGCTTCACTTGCTGGGGGAAGTATTAAACTGAGGTTGTCACCCTTGAAATGTTTTCTTCTTTGCTCTCATGTTATAAGAGGATCACATCTTCAACTCAGAAATCAAAAGTGTGAGATTAGATCAATGTTTCCTGAGCAAACAGAGCACAGCTCACCCCAGATCCCCACATAGTCTTCCTTTGACTTTGAAATTATTCTTCATTTTTACTGAAGTCAGTCAAAGAATTTGGGCAGAGATTCAGGACCTGGCGAGGGTCGCAGGAAGCCCATTAATAGGACATGCAAAAAGCTCTTCAGCAGCAGTAGCAGCACTCTCCTGGCACAAGGAAATGCCTGCCTGGGGTTTTTAAGGGATAATAGTTTGGTGATATCTCGTGTTGCATCCTCAGGTCTGACGGGAGGCCTGGCTGCCCCTCTGGTTGCTGCGGGAGCTGCCACGATCATCGGGAGTGCTGGAGCAGCTGCTTTAGGATCAACTGCTGGGATTGCTGTCATGGCATCCCTCTTTGGAGCAGCAGGAGCTGGTCTGACTGGTAAGAGAGCGACCACACCCTTCTCAGCCACTGAGGCCCAGGATCATGTCTGCAAATGCACAGTTAATGACCCCACTGAGCTCTCTGCAGAGCGACGGAAGCGATTTGAGGTGTAATCTGTGAGATTTTTATGTCAGTGCTGATTAAGGTACTGTGTAGCCCCTCGTGACCAAATAGGGGAAGAATATTTGGTGTGTGGTTAATGAAGGAAATGAAAACTTGCTGCTTGGGGATAGAAAGATGCTGCCATGGAGAAAAGCAGCTGTTACAGTAAAAACCCTACTGCTGGATTCCCTCAGATTGCACAAGCTCAGAAGGATCATGTTGGCCCCTTACCAAGCTATAAGTAATGCATGGACTGACTGAGGGTTTTGGAAAGGAAAAAAACCCTCTCCAGATTACCCAATTAATTTCTTAACGAACTCTTACTGTTAGCAGAGGGTGTCCTTTCTGTGCCATCTCTGAGCCGTGTGTTTCTTCTTGGCTGTGTGTAGGATACAAGATGAAGAAACGTGTGGGAGCCATAGAAGAGTTTGAATTCCTCCCACTTTCTGAAGGGAAGCAGCTCCACATCACCATAGCAATCACTGGATGGCTGTGCACTGGCAAATATGGTAAGAACATGATGAAGAAGCTGAGAGGAGCTCAAAGAACCGTGACTGTGTCCCACTCCAGGCTGTGTTTGTGCTCACAAAGCGCCGTGTCTGCCCCACATTTCCATGGTCTGCTAACTGAACCACGTCAATTCTCACCATAAGACTTTGCAACCCAGTCTACAGTCTCAGGCAAACAGAGGAAAAGAAAGGAGGGCATTAAGTTGGTGGTAATAGCAGGACTGGGAGCAGCCGTAGCAGGATTGTTTCTGTTAGGAACTGTTGCATGGTTTTGCAAGAAAAGGTCTGTTTGGGAGATGATTGCCAGCACTAGTACAAAGTGTCTCTGAGACCTTATGTTTATCCTCCAGGAATTAACAGAAAATAGTGTGGTTTTGCTCTCTGTATCTGCCAGCTGATGAGGTTTATTGGCAAGAAAGTTCTGTCAAGTAAATCCTGTTAAGCACAGCACTCTGGAGGTGACTTACAGGGGAAACCTTGAAAAGTCTGTAGTGCTTTATTTTCCAGTGTAGCTTGTCATATAAAATATGTCACCTGTCTGTTAATGTGCTCGGCAACCTGACTGAACAGCTGCCAGTTTATTGAGAAGTGCCATAATTAACTCTGGATATCATTAATGCAGAAGGATGTCTCGCCCTGTCACTTGCCAGGCTGCAGTTTGCTGTCACAGGGAAGTTCTTTTCACTTTGCAGTGCTGTGCTTTGGCTTCTCTCTTTGTCTGCTTGCCACAGGTCCAAATCCTCAGGGCTGGAGGGCTCCCAGGCACGGTTAGAGAGGCAAGTGTGTCCCTCCAGGAACCTTTTTGTGTCTATTTGCCCTTAAAAGGGAGTTACAGATGACACACATTCTTTTTCCATAACTAGCAATCTGCTAGAATGTTTTGAAGAGCAAAACTAGGTTTGTCATCCATTTTCCTCCTTACAGCAGTGTCTGTCTGTGTACACACTCCTTCAAACAGAGGGACTGAGGACAGGAATTTTATGGAATTTGCCACCTTGTGATTTTGGAGCTGCCGGTAGCTGCCAATCCACGTGTCCCCAAATACGACAGACCACTGTGGGGATCTTGTGTCACTTTGGTCAGCAGCTGCCTCAACCTGCCCTGCATTTTTTGGGGAAGGAACAGTGTGGGAAGGCTTTTAATTAATTAAGATGACAATTCTGCTCTGCCCTTCAGTGTTGATCTGTCATTAATAGCACTGCCAGAATATTCCAGTGTCCTGCAGGTTCTGTTCCGATCCTCTGCTGGGCTCCTCTTGCCAGGAATCAGCCATTGTGTTCTCTCCAAACATGAATTCCATCTTTGCACCTTTCCCAGGGAGCTTCACAGCCCCGTGGAGCAGCATGTTGCACTCGAGTGAGCAGTACTGCCTGGCCTGGGAATCCAAGTACCTGATGGAGCTTGGCAACGCCTTGGATTCCCTGCTGAATGGTTTTGTGAACATGATGGCTCAAGAAGCCCTAAAATTCACTGTCTTGTCAGGTAAGAAACAAAAGGGTATCAGATCTGCTTGAGTGGCTCTTGTGCAGTTTCACTGTTAAAGGAGCTTTCCTAAAGAAGGAATGTTTTGAGAGAGGCAGTGCTGGCATTGCCCAGCAGAAGAGACCTGAGAACCTCCTCTACCACACCTGTAATTTAGCTGTGCTTTCCTAGACTGCTGAGCCACTGTCATTATGTCATTCTGTTAAAGTTACAGCTGGAAACACCTTCCTTCACGTGTGACAGTTCATTTCTCCATGCTATTACACATTTACTGCTGTACAGAAACTCCCAACACGCAGGTTACACTCACCCACCCCGTGCCAGAACATCGGATTCTTTCTTATCTTTAGTCCAGCAAAGCATTTCTCAGCACAGCTATTGGGAAAGAAGAGCTGGAAATGACAAAAACTCCTAGGCTTAGCCTTTAACTTCAGTGAACTGTCTTGATTCTGATGTTTTCTGAGAAACCTCTGTGTGTTGCAGGGATTGTGACAGCCTTGACTTGGCCAGCATCGCTCCTGACTGCTGCCAGTGTCATTGACAACCCCTGGGGAGTGTGTCTGCATCGCTCTGCTGAAGTGGGCAAGCACCTTGCACACATCCTGCTCAGCCGACAGCAGGTAACTGGGCAGAATTATCCAGGAGGGATAATTCTGGAAGGGAATTGGCCCAGGGAGGTGAAACCTTATAGTCGTGCTGGTTAAATGGTATCTTTCTAGGGAGACAAAAATTAATAAAACAAAAACTCAGGGAGTGCTGCGTGGAGGTGACCAGCAGATATCTGGCTCACTGGGGAAAAGGAGGAAGTCCCAAGTAGATCAGAGAAATCCTGCTGAGATTTGTTCCATTTAACCTAAAGCTTTTCTAAATGAGGAAGAAGAGATCCATGTCATAAATGACCAGTGGCTTAACCATGTCCAGCAACAACATAGCCAGGCCCACTCACCTGGTGGAAGTCAAGAGAGCAGGAAGTGAGGATAGGTGAAAAGGAAAGGAGAATACAGAGTGTTAAAATTATTTCTTGATCATGAAGAGGCACCAGCAAAACAACCTGAGAGAAAAGTGGATGGCAGCCAATGCCCAGTGAGCCATTGCTTTGCCTACAGAAAAGGGGAATGGGCTGGTACCTGACAGAAGTGGCAGAAGTTTCTTTGAAAAGGCTTGAAAAAAGATATTTCTGCCCCCCAAGATCCTGCCATCATTTGTTGGGCCAGCGCTGGATTTTGCTGGCCATGTGTTTGTCTCACACCAGTCACTGCTGATTATAGAGGAGCCCAGGGGGAGCTGTGTGTCCCAGCAAGGTGGAACAGCAGAGGAGGAACAAACTTGATTTCTCATAAAAATCCAGTCCTAGAAAACTCAATAAACTTTATTTCATACAAGCCCTTTGTTTTGCTCGGGGGCATTTGTTCCTGCCTATTAAGCATTTGCTGTTGTGAAAACACACATTCCAGCGTGCTGGAGAGTCTGAAGCTAGTTAATGTGATGTCTGGGGTGCCCATCACACACCTGCTCCCTGGATATTACAAAGACCATTTTTCATTGATGTTTGGATTAGGCTCTCTTTGATCTTACAGAAAATCTTATTATCTATTCAAAATAAATATATCTATTTATATCAATATAATGTATCTATTCAAAATAAAAGCTTAAAGCTTAAAAGCCACATCATTTTTTATAACCATCGCGTGGTGCTGCCATCACTCAGCCTGAAATCTGGAAGTGGTCAGTATTTTTGTATTACAGCCTCTTCTTCTGTTCATTGGAACATTTCTAGGAAAATTTTGTTCCTTGAATAAGGTTTTCATTTGGAAATTTCAAACTAATGACAGCATCTCTTTAGGTTCTGTTTGAAACATTATAACTTCTGATCGTTAGATTTTTTTCAGTTGGTTTTCTGAAGATCAAAACATACAAAATACTCAGATATGTAGAATTCTCCATATTGAACTGGGCATAACTTTGAGGAGACCTGGTCCCTTTGAAACCAACCAGATTTCTCCAGTATTTCAAAGGCGCTGCACAGGCAGGTGCTCTGTGTCTCAGGCTCTCAGGGATCCCAAGCCCAGTCTCTCTTTCCAGAGAAAACACCATTTGATGGCATTTCTTCCTTTCCTTCTTTCTCAGGGCCAGAGACCTGTCACACTGATTGGCTTCAGCCTGGGTGCCAGAGTCATTTACTTCTGCCTGCAGGAAATGGCTCAAGAAGAAGGTAAAATTCACCTTCTAACCATTTTTTCTTTCATTTTCCTTACTCCTGGTGGAGAAATTTTTCTTCCAAGAGGAAGAACACAGCTTGGCTCTTTTAGGATAGGACAAAAACAACCAAAAAAAGAGGTTTAAATGCCTTTGGAACCAAATTCTGCTGTCGTTTCCCCCAGTCCAGCAGATTAAATCCACTGTCTTCACTTGAGGGGTTTCAGTGGGTCACTGTGGTCTGTAAACAACAACGTGACATTTGTGACCAGTCTGGAGCTGCCCACGCACTGCCTGATCCCCGCAGAGGATGCTTTGCCTTTCTTGGGAGCTCTCTGCAGCTCTTGTATCCGATTCCCTGAGTCCTGCCTTCCATTTAAGTCACTGAAATGCCACTGTCGTCTGCTATTTTCATGGTAATTTTCCCCCAAAGTCAAATATAAAACCATCTGTCAATTTATTACCCATTGTGGTTCTGTTTATTAATAGATTTCTATTTTTAATTTAGGAAAAAAAAAAGAGTAAAATCGTTATGATCAGTTGATGGAAATTGTATCTTGGAGTTGAGTCAGCAGTGAGTGTGTGCAGCCTGCCTTCCCCCCACGTAGCAATTTAACTCTTTAACCATGTAGCTTCACAATGACTCATAAATAGGGAATTTCATAAAGGAAAATGTCCAATAAAGTCCAAGAAGGTGGGAACAGAGTCAAGTGAGGATGGAGAAGGTCAGCATTGGCAGCTATGTGCCAGAACTTCACTTCTGGTTTAAGATGGAAGTCCTCAAATACAAGAATTCTGTTCTCAAAATAAGTCTAATCAAATCCAGAATGATCCTGATGGAGTTACACTGGAGCCAGAACCCAGATCCTAATCTGGCCCTAGATCTACGCTTTTTGTGTCCTGAGAATGCCAAGGGCTGAGATATTTCCAGGTTTTTATTTCAGGCTCTGGAATGACACGAGCCCATAGCTCAGGGAGGAAATCCTTAGGGGTCTGGAAGGTTGGCTGCCACTCCAAATAAATCCAAGTATCGTGGTGATGTATCAGAGCAGCTCCCACCATACACTGATTTTTCAGTTCCTTAGTTGAAGTCTGAAAGCTGAGCTGTTTGTGAGATGAAATGCAGCATGTTTAGCACAGATTGCCAAGGCGTTCTTCACAGGCACATTCCAGAGCAAGCCACAGAAGGAATGGAGCTGGGACCTGGGACAGCTGAGACTGATTTGGGTTTGGACGTGGATGTCTCACACGAAAGGAACATGCGGCGTCATGCAGGGCTCTGTATCCAGATGGCAGTGGCATTGCTGAGGACAAATAGCCAATGATGGATTGGCCAGTGAAGCACCATGGCAGGGGCTCAGACTCTGTTCAAATGCTTCTCTGCAAAGCAACGGAATAACCTTTGGATACCTCATCACAGATGACTTTGGGAGCCAGAGCTCAGTGGGTTTCCAGAAAATGACATTATGGCAGAAGCTGGAGTAAATGAGCCATCGGAGACATGTTACTGCGTGGGAAGATCATTGCTCTGATTGCTTCATCGTGATTCCCATGCATTTTACTAAATAATTAGCAATTAGCAAACTAATGCAGATTGGTAATGGCTGTTACCACCAGAGACCGAACCTTGAAACCCAGCTGTGTGTGACAGGAGTGAGGTGTCACACACTGGGTGTTTGGTACTGATCACAGCTCGTGTGACCAGTATCCCTCTGGGCTGTGATCCCTGCTGTGCTCAGGTGTTGGGAATACTGCTGCCACCTCTGCCCTGCGACATCTGTACACAGCCAGAGCTGAGTTCCAGCCCTCTTCTCCCTCCAGTCAGGACTGATGTGCTGAGGTACTTTCCCTTTCCCAGTGAGTTGCATCCCAAGGGCACAGCAAAGCCCAGCTCCCAGGACTGGTTATGGTCTCTGGGACAGCTTCTTTCTTCCACGCCTTTTCTGCAGAAACCATCTCAATCAGGTTTGAATTTTGGCCTCTCATTCTCACTCTGTTCCTACCTGCTTAGACTTGATTGGAAATTTTCCTTTATAAAACTCCTTATTCATTAGCCACTCTCTATGAGGCTAAATGGTTAATAAATTAATTTTTTTCCACTGCTTTTGCAGACTTTATTGTTCTTCATCATCTAAAAGATTTACAAACTGTGAAATACATTTCATTTATCTTGAGCCTCATCTGCTCTGCAGACCAGTGGTCTGTTCCCACGTTTCTATCCTGTCAACATTCAAAGAAAATGAGCACTTTTCAGCCAAGACTAAACATTTTTTTTGTTCCGAGCAAGCAGTAAGCTGGACAAAGGACTGGAGAAACAAAAGCTTCCAACACCTTGCCCAAATATTCAGGATCCTGATGAATTAGCTGCTTGTTTATTCAGTTGGCTCACAGTGTGGACATGGAATTTAGAACCTTGGTTGGAACAAGCTTCCCATTAGCTAGGCTCTGGGTTTCCTTTTGATTGCCCATGATTATGGGAACAGGGCTTTATTGCTCGCAGATTATAATCACAAAATTGAATTGCTCTTTGCTCTCTGCTCTCTTTGATTGATTGGTGCAAAATTTGCTCTGCAATAAGAAGTAATTCCAGGAGAGCTCATTTGGATTTGTCAGGCACCGGGATTTACACCGTGGAGAAGGATGCAGGCACTGCAGGCAGCTCCAATCCCCTACTGCCCTCAGGGAAAGGAAGCTAAGTGATTTACATTTGAAAATTCTGCCCAGGCAGCAGCTCTCTCTCAAACGTTGGGTTTAACTCAAGGTCTGTGGAGCCTGGTCTCCCACAGGTGCAGAGTATGGATTTGGAATGTTATGCTCATGAGTCTTCCATTTAACCGCTGCGGCATCAGAGGCTTCATCTCTCTTTACAAAGATTTATGGAAGATACTGATATATTGTTCAGGAGCTTAGGAAAGTAGCAGAGCTGCCCAGTATTTCTCATTCCATCATTATTTCTCCTGAAATTGCCCAGCTGCAGCTCTCTGATAAGTGAGGAAGATTTATTATGCTTAAAAGTCAACATTGCTGTTCAGCAAATCAGGCCCTGGCCATTCGGGTTACAGCAGAAGGAAATCAAACCATTTTGATAGATCTTCACTGTGTATTGCAAGTGCCTCTGTTGTTGCTACTTCCAAATCAATATTAACAATCTGGGATTTCCTCTACCATGTTCAGGTCATGTTTTTCATAGAATCAGCTGTGGGAAGAGTTCCTCATGTTTCATGTATGACAACATTTCCTCACTCAGTGGGATCTCAGACCCTTTCACCTGTTTCAAAGCTCTGTGCAAACCCACATCAGTGAGTCTGCAGAAAGACCTTTCCAGGGATTTCCAAACCTTTCCAGAGGTTTGCTGCTTGAACAGCATCTTTCTGGGCAGAGGCCAGGCCACTTCTCCCTCCTGCCATCAGCTCGGTCCTTTGCACTGTCTGAGGATCCTGATTTTTCACATTTACTGACTCCAGGTGAACTGTGGACCTTTAAGACATACGCAAAGTTGTATTTATGATCCTCCTTTCCATTGTTTCTGTCTTTCAAACTGAAGCCACCTAAATGATGATTTTTCTGCAGTGCACATCTGAACACACTTCATATAAGAATATTTTCTGATCCATCTTCTAAATCTGAGCTGTTCTGCTTTCACCTTGACAGACTCACAAGGGATCATTGAAGACGTTGTCTTGCTGGGAGCTCCAGTGGAAGGAGAAGCCAAGCACTGGAAAGCTCTCACCAGAGTTGTGTCGGGCAGGATCATAAACGGCTACTGCAGGTCAGTGTGGGCTCAGTGCCTGGCCTCATTAGCCTGGAGATGGTTTGGGGTATTTATCCCTTTGAAGCCCTTCATAAGTGCTGGAGAGGACATTGACTCAGCAGTGCCGGAGCCTCGTCTCTCCAGGCCTCTCCCTCAGATCCATTGGAGAGGGCAGCTTCAGGAGGCACTTGAAGGCTGTTTGACCCAGCTCTTGGCTCTTTGTGCCACTGGAAGCCCATGTAGGTCCTGTTCATAGAGGGACAGTGTTCTACTACTCACAGCCTACAGCTGGGTCAGTGTGTCTGTGTGTGTAATCTGATATATTCTAAAACCCCTTTAAATCTCAGCTTTTTGTGAAGGACTATAAATACAGCAGTTAAGTTCACTGACTTAAAGAATGAGAATTAGAATCTATAAAAGCTTTAAGATACAGTTCACTTGTGGCTGCTTATGGGGAGCAAGATGTGAAAATCACAATGGAAGGGAAGGAGCTCAAGCAAATTGAAGGTCTTTATATCTGGAGTGGGTTTCTGGTCAAGATAGTCCACATGAACAAGATATTTAACTTGCAAAGGAAGAATAGCTGGAATAGCTGTAGCAAATTTAGTAAGGATGTGAAAGAATACAAATATTGCCTTCAAAACAAATACCAGCCTTTTAAAACCACATTTAAAAAAATAAATTTTAGAAATAAAAGCAGACAACTGTTGTGCAGAGTTGTGGGAGCTGCTGGGTGAGAAGAGGGAGGTTCAGAGGCCTGAAACAGCTGAAGCAATCTCAGAAAAGCTATTAAGTATTCAAGTGACAGCTTCAAACCTAATGACTGTGTCTTGGAAGATAATTGTGGCAGGAACACTGCTTACCAGCACAATTAGATAAGGGGAAATTAAAACCAAGGAATGAAGCAGGGAAGACTAAGAGCATGGGGAAATTAATTGAGAAATATCCAGGCAAGAAGATTAGCAAAGAACCTGCAGGTCAAGACCATTTATAAAGCTGTGAGCCGTCGGGTCAAGGACAGGTGAAAGTGCTGCTGGCATTTTCCATGCACACATCCATATGGATGCCTGCACACGTCCATGGAAGTTGGGGAAGCATTGTGTTACTGTGCTTCTAACAGAGTGCTTTAACTTAGAAAGAAGAATTAAATAAATGAATTAAAAGTATTCAAGGTTAAAACAACAAATTATCAATCCTGTCTCTCAGCTAGGCCGGGAATTGTTGCTTTTGTCCTCTTTGGATCCCAGGATTTTCAGGGATGCCGGGTGTAAACACCTCTTCCAGTGTTTCTTCATGTGGCATAAGGAAAAGCCGCTTCCCTGGGAGTGCTCTGAGTTCCTCCAAGAAGCCATGAATTATAGAAATCATTGCATATAACCGAGTTTACCCAGCAAATATTGTTCCTCTCCGTGTTCTACAAAAATAAATTTCACTGTAAAAAGCTCAGTGTATCCATTTCCTATAACACACACACACAGACACAAAAAAATGACCTTGTTATAGTTTCTAAGCCTGCTTGTGCTGTTGGAATAAAATACAATCTGTGTGTGTCTAGGGGGTTATTCAGGTAACATGAGGGGCAGTTAGAGGAGGGAATTGAGAGATACAGGGAATTTCTGTGAGGATTGAGGTGTGAGAGAAAGATTATACAAACATTTTGTGGTAAGGTCTCACCTGATTCTGATTTCTCTGGTCTCTCGCTTGTACGAAGGGTGGCCTCGTTCTGTCACTTCAGGGGTAACTCTATTTAGGTCAGATGAATTACACTGAATAGAATTCCTATGAGACCAGATTTTAGCCCAATTGTTGAGCTTCAGTCCTTGTTGTCCTGTGGTTTTGGAATATGAGGGGACAGGGCAAGTGAGAGCCTTGTCAGCTGTCAGCACTGTCCCCTCCCACTTAACAGCAGGGTTACAAATTCCCAGGGGGAAACCTCACCCAAATCAGTTGGGCTGGCTCAGCTTTTGAAAGAACCCATGCCTGAGCAGCATGGATGTGTTGTAAAGGTTTTGCAGGGCTCTGTGTAGACTTACAACTCCTGGTGTGGGTTATCTGGGAGTAGCCAGCAATGGGCACCTGTGCAGGAACATTTCAGCTGCTGCCATCACAGAGCACAAATCCCACTTAAATCTGCTCTGTAGAGTAGAGTGGCATTTCGGTGCCCAGATTGGATACTGTTGCTCAGCTCAGAAGAGTTTTGTATTTCCTTCTCTCCTCATGCCACGGTCTACCCTGAAACTGTCAGAGTGACTTATGGCACTGCTTTAGAGTGGGAACAAACTCTTCCCAGTTCTGTCACTGAAGCCATGTATTTCTACAGTACCTATAAATCAGGAGCACTCCCAGGAGCTTCACAGTCAATATTTATGTCACAACATCAGTGTTGTAGGTCTCATCACCTTTACAGCTTTATGGGCTGGAGAACCTATCAGTACATGAAAAAGATTACATATGTCAATGTACAATCCCTGAGCAAACATAGAAATAAACAGAAGGGTCAGATTTTTAAACTCACTGCAGGTAAAGAGACTACACCCATGGATCAGGATTCAGCTCAGACTTACAGTCCTCTGTCCCAGGAACCTGCCCTGAATCCAGCAAGTGATTCCTGGTGTGATTCCTACATCACACAGACCTGCAGCAGGTGTTGGTCCAGACATCACTGTGCTTCCCAGCCCTTCCACTCTCCTCGTGGTCTGAGTAGTAAAACATTGGAAGTGTCCCAGGCCAGGCTGGACAGGGCTTGGAGCAACCTGGTCTAGTGGAAGGTGCCCCTGCCCATGGGAGGGGGTGGAACAGGATGAGCTTTAAGGTTCCTGCCAACCCAAACTGTTCTTGAATTCTTTGGTTCCACATGGCATTGATTGGGCAACAGGATTTATTCCCACTCTTCTCTGCTTCCAGGGGGGACTGGCTGCTGAGCTTTGTTTACAGAACCTCCTCTGTCCAGCTCAACGTCGCAGGCCTCCAGCCAGTTGACCTGGATGACAGGAGGATGGTGAACATGGACCTTTCCTCTGTGGTAAGTTCTCGTATTCTCATATTTTCTCCATCATCCTTTGCCTGCAGCACTGTAACCCCACACTCACTGAGCAGGGGAAGCTGGGGACTGAAGAGAGCCTCTCCACGTACACTGTCTCTCTTTCCTGTCTTTGAGGGAACTCTTAACCACACTTCCCTCTGCATTTTGCTAGCCCAGCTAGCGCTCAGCATTGAGCAAAACAATGAGAATCTACCTCTCCTGTTGGATATGTTTGGGTTTTTTTGGTTCTGACATATCTCATTGTGGAGATAGAAAATGCTATTGCTCCTCAAGAAGGGCCTTGCTGTCGTAGAATCATGGAATGGTTTGGGTTGGAAAAAGCCTGGTCTCAAGTCTTGTGAGTGTGTATCTGGGAGAGGTGGAATCAGCAGCTGGAAAACGTGGATCTCAAACACACGCCCGCACGGCAGGAGCAACCCACTATCTTATCTTGGTGGAGCCTTCCACACTGCTCGGGTTCAGCCAGGGGCAGGTTCTGGTCCTTGTACCTTGGTCCCCGGGGCTGCAGGAGCCGGAACTGGTTTGGAATTACAGAAGCTCTGCGATAGCAACAGCTGGTTTGCCAGGTCCTGCTGCCTTTTCGGAGTGTGTGTCGCCAGGAAACGGGGATTCACTGGTATAGCTGGGAAACATTTAGCTTCCTTAAAGCTATCTGGTGTCATTAGTGATAAGCCACTGTTAGAACATCTGGCAATAAATCTAAGCAATATTC
Organism: Cnemophilus loriae; assembly: GCA_013397755.1. NCBI lineage: Eukaryota > Metazoa > Chordata > Aves > Passeriformes > Corvidae > Cnemophilus > Cnemophilus loriae. The sequence continues at coordinate 644,483 of VZTF01007867.1, forward strand.
AACTCAATTATCTTAAACTCATCACTGCATTGCTGTCTCTTCCACAGAAGAAGTGAGCTCTTCCACAGAAAACTATGCAGAGCTTATCTTGTGTATCCATATCCGCGGAAATCTTGGACATGCCATTGTGTTTTTTCCATGTCTTAATGTTTTCATTTATCGTTTACTCTCTGCAAACTGGCAGATGCTCAGCACAAAGCTCAGGATACTTCCATGGTCGGTGTTTGTGCCATGACTCTTCTTCCCAAATTTCCCCACAAGCTGGCAGGGACTGTCAGTGTTGCTCTGGAGCTAAAGGCACTTTGAAGAGCTTTCGGATTTTTTGGAGCACCAGCTTGCTGAGCCTATAAATACCCACCTGTTCTCAGCTCATTTCATTCATGATAGCTGAGCTCTGCACAGCCCTTGGCAGCACACACAGGGCTTGGTGCTGAGCAGAGAGAACAGACACTTGGACGAACAAAACAGGGGCTTCCCAGGAGGAAGGGCTTTAGTGGAGGCTTTTAAACGTGGTCCATGCATCTTTGCATCTCTCTGGGTTGTCAGCATTTCCACACACTCCCACATCCATTTTCTCACCGTCCCCAGAGCTGCCAGTACTCATTTGCTCTCTGACATCTGTTGCTGGCATGAAAACGGCCCAAGATGCCAAGTGGTGGCACTGGGGTGACATTTCCTGTCAGTCAGTCCACGTCACTCCTCTCTTTATGAGTTCTCTTCAGAGACCCTCCTTCTCATGACCCTCTGCTTCCTGAAGCATGAAACCCCCCAGAGCCCTGCACACTTTATCCTGCCTGGATCACAGCAGCTTCTCCACTCCCCTCAGAGGAGCAGGATTTACATTTCAGCTGAATGAATAACACTTGCAGAGCTGCTCTCTGCTCATCTCCCAGAGCTGTATGCCTGCATCCCGGCTGCCTGGTGCCAGCAGTCGGTCCCAGTGCTGCTCTCCTTCAGAAGGAATTGACACTTCCTTCATCTCACTGCAAAGCTTTGGGGAGTAAAAATGTATATTAAGTAGGTGTCATGGCCTTGATCCATTTTCCAGACCATGAGAAGAAATACAGTGCATTCTGGTGAACATTTTAGAAATAAAAAGAGCGAGAATGGAGAGGGAAATATCCAGGGGCAATATTTTTTAAAGTGGCAAGAAAGCAAAGATGGATTTTTGTGTATCCAAAGATGGATACACTGCAAGTACAGTGCAGTAGCATAACAGAAAAATACATCTTGATATTTAAAGATATATAGAGATACAGGTATTTTCTTTATGGAGACCAGCTCCACCCCTACAGATGCCCTTGTTGGAGGTCCCTGTGAGTGTCCTGCCAGGAGAAGGACAAGCTGTGATAGAAGAATAAAGTGCAGCTGATGCAAAGGTGCTCAGCATGAAAATATTGCAAAGGCATCATCAGTATTTTTGGCATCTCCCAGTCCATCCATAATGAAAACTGGACTGGATCCAAACAGCTTGGCTCTCTTTGCTGTGCTAGCACCAGAATCCTCACGTGAGTGGAGGATTAGGAGCCCTCAGTATAAACAGGAATTCACCTCCGAGGCCTCCATCTCATGTCTCTCTTGATTAGTGTGTTTTTTATCTGGCTGTCAGTAAAAAAGCAGAGAGAAAAATGTCCTCCCACTCAGCAAATGCAGTTATAAAATCCTTCCTCATGGTTACAATGGGGCTGATTTATCCTGTGGATTTATTTGACAGCACCTGTTAGAGACCAAGGAAGTCGTGGAGCTGCAGGGGATTATCCTGATTGCTGTTTGTTCCCAGGGGAGCTTGTTCAGTGCAGTCTGAATTAACATTTGAATATTGCAGAACTGCTCAAGGAGCACCTTCAGGGAGGCTCAGGAACAAGTCAGGAATGGGCAGTTTCACAGCAGCAGAAATCAGGGATGAACCTGCAGGTTTAGAGGCAGCGGGAATGTGTGGCTGGAAGTCTAGTGGAGAGCAGGGATGGATCATAGAATCGTGGAATTGGTGAGGTGGGAAAGGCTCTCCAGAGACCATTGAGGCCAGTGGTTCCCCTAGCACTGCCAAGGCCACCACTAACCCATGTCCCCAAGTGCCACATCCACACAGCTTTTAAATCCCTCCGAGCAAGGGAATTCCATCCTTGCCCTATGCCAGGGCTGAACAGCCATTTCCATGGAGAAATTTTCCCTAATATCCTATCTAAATTCCTCTGGCACAGACTGAGACCGTTTCCTCTTGTCCTCTCACTTGTCACCTGGGAGAAAAGACCAACTTCCACCTGGCTCCACCCTCCTGTCAGCTCTCAGAAAAGGGACCAAAATTCCCGTTATGAGGGAAGACAGATTCAAGGCAATCAGGTACATCAATACCATAAGCAGATGGAAAGTCTGAATTTTGTGAAATCCAACTGATTTGGCACTTCTGTGAGTCAGGTTTTTTTTCTCCAAACACATTAAACTGTGGTTTTTCCCACTGTATTCCCAAGACTTGCAGCAAGAATTAATTGTGGTTACAAAATGAGGATTAATTAAGAATCCTGGGGAGTTGGAAAGGCAAAAAAACATTGCCAGTTTGTCATTGATCCTTTGTTTCACTTGTTCCAGTGAGCAGTGCCACCTCCCCAAGGGCAGGATCAGAGGAACAAGAGCTTGGAGCAGACCTCGGCTTTGGGCAGCTGCCTGGAGGAGCTGGGAGAGCCCCTCTCCCATGAGGGGGACATGCAGGGCTTTGTGGAAACAATTCCATGTGTCTGTTAGGCTGTGAGGTCACAGGGATGGCTTCCACACCCCTGGAATCATCAGTGGCTTCATCTTCTGTGCTCCTTCTTGCCGTTGATTTGGGAGCTCCAAGAATCCCACATTAAATATATATTTAATATGTTTTTCCCTTTGGGACACAAGCAGAGGGTGCTGGCAGTGTCACGGTTTCAGAACAGAGGAGGAAACTGAAAAAAGCTTTTCCAAAAGAGAAGTGCAAACGAGGCCATTAATAACTTGCAGTTTATTTTTGCTTTGTGGCTGACAAACCTCAAAGGCCGAGGTCCCTCCTCACTCCAGCACACATGGATGGCTCGAGCTGGATGTGCTTTCTGGGGGCCTGGGCATGCTCAGCTGCTTCTAAAGGCAGAGAGAACCATTTTACAGGACTCATATTTCATAAGGCTGGTGCTCAAATTCCCAAATTCCCACAACTGGGAACCAGCAGAGTGCCACAATTTCCTGCAGACTTACAGGAAGGATTTTCCCATTCCCCCATGGTGCCTGGAACACGTGTGTATCGTTCCACAGAGGATTCCCACATTATCTGCTGGAGTGTGTACAGTGTTCACAGCCCCAGCTACCCTGGGCAGGGCTGAATTCCTGGGACTGCAGCTTCTCCTTCAGAAGAGCTGAGGGAACCAAGTGCCACATTTGAGCGACTCACAGGTGGTTTCTATTCCATCAAATGCAGTCCAACAGAGGAAATTCACTGTTCCTTTGCAGAACCAGCAGAGTTGTGATGCCAGCACATCTTTCTCCTGTGGAACACAACAGGCATCACAAATCACCTTTGATAGATCTTCTCTTCCCTCTTAGAGCGCTTTGCATGTGGAAATGGGACAGTTCCTGCAAGTGCAGGCACTGCATCCCCTGTTCTTTCCTGGTTTGCAGTGAGCAGCTCTGTAGCTGGTGGCTCTGCAGGCAACCTTCCCCATCCCAGCCCTTCCTGGAGCAAAGCAGTGGGAGTTTTCCCAAAGTACTGTTCAGCTGGATTCTGCAGGAATGGCCACACTGAGCCCAGGCAGGTGAATTAAGGATAGAAAATTCAGTTTTTAATTTCCTGTCTTCTGCTGGAACACGAACGCTGATTCTGTATCATTTTTGTGCTCCCTTTGAGCTCCCGTTCTGACCTCCTCAGCTAACATGGAAACAAAATCCCAGTGCAACAGCCAATTAAAAGTGTTAATCAAGGGGAAGGCTGACTTTGCTGACACCTTGTGCACTTCATGGGTTTGAGATGCTGCAATTAGAGCAGCTGAATTATTGATAGGAGACGAATATCACTGAAATACCACGAAGGTGTCACTGTCCCGGTGACATTGCGGGAAGGGGAGGGCCTAAACCTGCTGCAAATGCCAGTGTGGTGGATTTATAGGATATCACATTGCTGAGGAGAGATGTGGCACTACTCCACAGCTCTTGGAATTTCCCAAATGCCCCAGACTTCTTGCCCAGACACATTATTGCCATCAGCTCACAAGGGATGAGTCAGAACAGGTCATTGTTCCCAAAACCAGCAAAAATTCCTTTAGTTAACCTCAGGTGACCTTGTTTTGTGGGGCTGGGCTGAGAACCTGGTTGGAAACCAGCAGAGATGGTAATGTTTGAGCTGCCAAATCTTGTGTATCCCTGGAGCAAGATGGGGAGAGGAAGGGTGACAATCTCTTTGGGTGTTACAGGAGTCACCCTCTGCTCCAAGCTGGTCCTGATACATCCTTCTGGTTATGGACACCAAACCTCATCTCAATGTTCTCGTGTGGAATCCTGAAAAAATTTCCATAATCCTGGTGTGACCAATATGTCCAATATTTTGGGTCACTAGTGGCCTGCTGTGGTTTCTAGTGGCAAGTGGCCTAAGCTCTTGCTAGGAACACTCCAGTTCAGTGCTTCAATCCAGTCTTTATTTTTGGGATCTCTTGTCCTCCATGGCCCAAGACATTATGTTCAAATTATTCCCCAGTGATAATTATATGCACAGTGTATGCTGGGTCTTTTAAAACTCTCTTTAAACCATCGAATTGAAATAATTTCCACTTGGATTAGCACTGAAAAATGAATATTTAATTGTAGCTACGTTATAAACGAGTGGCAGTTGTTGGGGAGAGCATCAGCAAAAAGTGGTCAAAAGCAGCTCCACAAACAGTTGAAAAATTAATGGAAGAGCTATTTCCTCAGTGGGATGGCTTGGAGTGCTTTACTGGGAACAGAGGGACATTTGTGAAGGCACATTTCCCTTGAAACTCTTTCAAGGACTCTTATTAATTCAGAATATTAATTCCTAATTATGTGCTGCCTGTTGTCACTGATGTACAGCTGCTCTCCGTCTTGTCCCTTAGACCTCCAGAACTTGATTCCTCCATTTGCTTCCTGTGTTTTCTTGTTATATTCTGTGTTTTTCTCCTCTCCATCATCCTCTTGGAATTGCTGAAAGTAAATTGAGAGTAAAGCTGGCAGAGATTTTCAGCAGTGGATGAATCCAGCAAAAGCCAGTGATTACTCAGAATTTTCAACATTGATCACAAAATATATCAAAGTTTGGTGGAAAAAACTCTTGGAAAAAGCTCTTGCCTTGGTGTGGAATTGCCTAAGGATGTCTGAGGGGAACATCCCTCAATTACCATCCCAAAGGTGACAATGACTGGATCAATTTGTTGTGGCTGAAAGATGATTGCAGGAAAAAATTACAATCTGGCTCAAAAAATATCACTGTAATGAAAGGAGAACTTCTACCAGTCAAGTGGATTTTAAAATGAGAAGAAAAATAAGAATTGAGTGTTTTATTCTGTCCACAAGGACTGTGACTCTCCTAACGGTTGATGTGAAAGCAAAGCCTCTGAGCCTCAGCAGAATCATTCTTGATTCCCTCAGTTTGTCAGAGCAGAAATAGAAACATTAAGGAGGAATAATGCAAATGGCATTGCCAGGATTTCCAAAATAAATTCAGCTCTATCAATTTTTCCTCAAATATATTTTTATTGGTTTCTCTGACTGCTGGTGCCCAGGATGCACCATTGCTGCAGGTGCCAAATTCAATTGGTGAATTGAATCAATTTTTTAATAAATCCATTTAAATTGCAGCTTCTGAATTAATGGATGTATTCACTGTCCTCACTTTGAGAAATTTTCCTGGGAATCCAAACAGAAGAATTTTATTCCTATTCTAACTTCCTTCAGCCACAGCCTATGTCAAGGTCTGTTGAATGTTTCCTGGTTCCTGCTGTGGAATCTGCTCTGCCTCTGGATTTTCCAGCTCCTCTGCCCAGGCAGCATCAGGGCTTTGCCATGAGCTGTCAGAAAACTGTAGGTAACAGCCGGGACATTTTCTGCTAGGCTGAGAGTTGGGATTGTTCATCCTGGAGGAGAGAAGGCTCCAGGGCGACCTTAGAGCCCTTTCCAGGGCCTAAAGGGGCTCCAAGACAGCTGGAGAGGGACTGGGGACAAGGGATGGAGGGACAGGACACAGGGAATGGCTTCCCACTGCCAGAGGGAAGGGTTAGATGGGATATTGGGAAGGAATTGTTCCCTGGGAGGGTGGGGAGGCCCTGGCACAGGGTGCCCAGAGCAGCTGTGGCTGCCCCTGGATCCCTGGAGGTGTCCAAGGCCAGGTTGGACGGGGCTTGGAGGAGCCTGGGACAGTGGAAGGCAGGGGTAGAATTGGAGGATCTTCAAGGTTCCTTCCAGCCCAAACCATTCTGGGATTCTGTGGATGCCTCTGTCGTGCAGGATGTATCCAGACTCGGAATTAAGGCTTTCACTGACATGTGGGAATATCTGTGACCGGAGGAGCCTGCCAGCTTGGCAGAGCTGACTGGATTTTGAGGGATAACCTGGCAGAGCTTGGAGGCCCTGCAATCCATCAGCCTGTGCCACCATTTGGGCTGTGTGGGTTCGGAGGCAGCAGTCAGAACTGAGGAGTTTTTGAAAAGCAACAGTGACATTTGAGCTTCTTCCCTTCTGCACCGACAGCTCCCGGACCTGGCAGTTCAGTTCAGAGCAGGGCTGGACTCCAGAGCTTTTCCTGGACAACACATTCACTGTAGCTGTGGGAAAGGGAGGGTAAACAATACCAACACCCAGAGGGGCTGAGCTGGCTCTGCAGTTTGGTTTCACTCTGTGTGTGACACCCGGGGCAGGGGAGGGATCCTGGGTGGTGAGCTGTGATTATCCACTGAGCTCCAGAACCTGCAGCTCACTCCAGGAACTCCTTCACCCCCCCCATAAAATACCATTTTCTATGAAAACAGACAGTATTTGCCAAAAGGGAATCCTGAAGGATCCCCTCCAAGGTTGTTGCTGCTCCTGCTGAAATAACCAAGCTCTGCAGAGATGTTTGAGTTTGAGGGGATCTTTCGCTGCAGAATAAAGTTGCTCTTTGGATGTGATGGGCTCAAAATATATCAAAGCAGTGACATTCTCAGGTGTATGAGTGATCTGTGCACTCCCCACCACACTGCTTGACTCCACAGTGATTCCCTGTGAATCCACAGGAGGTGTGGTGAGGGGGAGCAGGAGGAAGGCACAGCTGAGCTGCAGAGGGGAGCAGAGGGGCCAGGGACACTCAGCTGAGCTCGGGCAGGTCCACAGCCCTGCAGAGCATTTGGAGCCACGTGCACTCCTGTGTTGGCTGCTCGGGATGGGTGGAGGAGCTTTTATTGAAGGACACTGGATGGGATCTGAAGGTTCGTGGCTCTGGAGTGAGCAATGAAGTGTTATCTTGCTGTGTTGAGCCTGTCCCTGTGACATCAGTGTTGTGACTGAGTCGTGCCTGTGCCTGTGCCTGAGCCCGTGGCAGAGCCAGGATCGTGTGGAATTTCTCCTTTCTCCCTGCCCTTCCTCTGCCCTCCCCTTGGCAGCACCGCCTCCGGGACACGCTGTGTTCCTGTGGGTCAAACCGGAGAGAAGCCGGGATTCTTAATCCTCTGTATACAACAGAAACACTTCCCTGGCAGTTTAGTCGTCACAACTGATTGTGCTCAGTGACATTTTTGATACTTTTGGGTGGATTTGGGCTTGAAAACCTCTCCAAACGTGCTGAGCTGACTGGCTGATGGATCCCCCTGGGCAAAGCCATCAGCTTTGTCCTCTGGAGATCCTCCGGCGCAGCGCCGGAGTCCTGCAGCAGCAGCAGTGCCAGAGGCAGCTGGCTTATGGGTTCCAGTGAGTCAAAGCAACCATAAAGTCAAATATGGCTGGGAGAAGTCACCTAAACAATCCCAATAAACCCACCCCACTGCTTTCCTTACAACAAGCAGAAATGTATTTGCTGTGGTGCTGAGCACATTCTTCCTTTTGTCCTGAAATTCCCCCTGCACTTTGTTCTGACAAATATTAAATAGTTCTTTATTTCCCATTAAAGTTTTTATTGACAGTGTTGTAGATGTTCCCCTCCCATCTCTAGCACCACCTACCCATCAGAGGAATTCAGACTTTCAGACTGAAGATGAAAACAGGCTTTAGAGAGCTGGAATTGCTGGGGTTTCCCACCAGAATGGCTTTAAAGTGGCAAGGCAGTTTGTTTGCTGTTCTTTTGCTGGTGGCTCAGTGCAGCAGAGAAGAGTCCTCTCTCCTCGTACACTTCTCAGGGATCCTCTGGTCCAGCTTTATGGAATCTTCTCCCATGCTATCCTAGAGACAGGAGTGAGTTTCCTTGGAAGAGATTGAGCAGAGCTGCAGTCGGGACAGACTCTCACGAGGTCTCAGCTTCTTGTTCAGCTGCATGAGCTCCTTTGAATGGCTCATACCCAGCATCTCTCAGGGGTTGTGGTGCTCAGGGAAGAGGAATTCCCTGTTGTTTTAGTGGAAGCTGCTGGATACCGAGGGGTAATGAAAATCAATCCTTAGGGTGGCAAAGGAAATTTGTTCTCTCTGGCTAATGACTCAGTAACAACAGGCTGAGAATTCCCAAGCCAGGGCAGGCAGATGGTGTGACTGGAGAGGGTCTGAATGCAGCAAACCAAGAGCCTTCAGCCCGTGCTCCCAGTAACTCCAGTTCCTTCCTGTCTCTCCCCACCTTGCCCAAGGCCGTGCTCATTCCTTCCTCCAGCCCCCCTGACTGAGCAGTAAAAGGGTTGTACTTTTCCAGAGGACAATGTCCACAGCTCGCAGTTATTTCCATGGTTATTTTAATTAACTAATTTGTTCAAAACATCCAGAACCCATTGAGCCATCTGGACGGATTCAAGCCACATATTTGTATTCCTGATGTGCTGATTAAATCCTTCCGTTTGCTCCAAGCCCTCAATGCAGCCCCTCCAAATCTGCTTCACACAAACAGCTCAGGGGGTTGGATTTGTGAAGAAAAGGTTGTCTTTAGCTTTAGGAGAGGTGTGCTGGGAACCCTGGTGCTGGCACAGCCATGAATCCCACAGTGGTTTGGGTTGGGAGGGACCTTAAAGCCCATCCAGTGCCACCCCGTCATGGGCGGGGACATCTTCCACTGTCCCAGGTTGCTCCAAACCCCATCCAACCTGGCCTTGGACATTTCCAGGGATGAGGCAGCTGAAGGATTGCAATGGCACCAGGCAGGAGCAAGCAGGAGATGAGCAGAGGGTCCAGGGCTGGCATCTTTACAGAGCTCTGTGAAGAGCTCTTGCCATCATCATCCTTTCCTGGGGGAGTCATCCCTGTGTCTGGGAAGCAGGAAACCTGGGACTGAGGTTACAGGTATTCCCTGCTGCAGAAATTCCCTAATTACTAGCAAGGTTTGGGAAAATAAAAAGCCAATACAGCTCTCTGGCTGGATCAGGAAGATTTAAACTGCTAAAAATTGGATTTACCAGAGGTGCTGAAATGTCTGGGGATGCTGTTGGTACATCAAGCACTTGGAACACCTGGAATGGGGAAGGAATTTCAGCCTCTCCAGCCATGTGGCCTTTAGCATCAAGAACAATCACCTGCAGAGGAGATTTCCTCTCCTCCTGTGCCTGATTGGAAGGGAACTTTCCAATATCCATCTCAGAAGGGGTTATCTTATCGTGGAATTCATCTTAAAATAAAACTATCTGAGTTTTTGCATGTACTGTTGACCTGTATCTGGTTTATGAATCCATAACTCCTGGGCTCCCGGTTTTATAAGGGGCAGGATGGATCAGTGCAGCTTCCAGCCAAGAACCTCAGCTTGGTAACTGTGTGAGGTTGAATGACTCTATCCTAATTTAAATTATATAATCCTGGCTTTTACAAGGGAGTTGAGGAACCTTTAGCAAGAGCAGGCAGCTGAACTAAGAGAACTCCTTTCCTGCCTGGGTGTGTCTCCCCACAGCAGAGCTCCTCCTCTCACCCTCCTGGCACCCAGGATTTGGGGGGGTGGAACTCAGCCAGGTCCAGGCTTTTAAACATCTCAGGGGAAAAGTCATCCAGCACCAGAGTGTGCCCCAAATGCTGCAAGCACTTCAGGCTGTTCGATGGACACCTGCACTTACCTATTGGTGGAATCACCACCCCTGCAACTGTTCAAAAAACAAGTGACTGTGGCACTTGGGGACATGGGTTAGTGGTGGCCTTGGCATGATGGAGTTGATGATCATAAACATCTTTTCCAACCTTAACAATTCCATGATTCTGTGATTTTTTCCAACCTCATTCTCTCTGTCTGTCAGAGCCAAACCCAGGTCTCTTGGCAGTGGTGGCTGTTGGGATGAAGAACTTGGCTGAGCTGGATCCCTGTGGGTTCCCCACTCACGGGATTCTTGTTCCCTGCAGGTAAACGGCCACCTGGACTACATGAAGCAGATGGACACGATCCTAAAAGCCGTGGGCATTAAAACCAAGGAATGCCAGCCAGAAGACAAGGGCAGTGGCAGTCTGTTTTCCCCTCAAGCCAAGAAATCCCAGCGGGCAGCCGGCAGTGAGGCTCGGGGAGAGGAAGACACCAGGAAAGAGGAGGATGAGGCTGGGGGTGAGGCTCTCCCAGCCGGCTGTGCTCACCGACAGGATTCCTCCAGCTCTGCCCTGGGAGAGCCCTCGCTGCCCTGCCCGGGCTGCTCACACAGCACGGACAGCAAGGACCAGGCAGTGGGGAAAGGAGCAAATTAGGGCAGAGCTGCTCAGCCAGCACAAAAACCGCTGTCAGCACATCCGTGGCACTGGATTCCCAGAGGATGGCGCTGGCGGAGCTGCAGCTGCTGTTTCCAGCCCCTCTGGAGAAAAGTGTGGCACTGGCGTGGCACTGGATCAAAGCGTTTGGAGCGGCCGCCCACGGCACCTCCCCCAGGCGAGAGAAGGCTGATTCCTGCCCGAGTCTGCACTGCTCCTCGGGAATCCAAGGCAGGTCCCATCCAGATCCTTGCGGGAAGCAGCTGCACCCCTCGGCACCGTGTCCCTGCTGTGACTGGGGGAAGCAGGTGGCTCTGAGGGGATTTTTAGCATATCACAGAGAGGGGTTCATTACTAGGAAATTAAAAACATTTTTCTTTTGGAGATGAGTTTGGTTTGAGGATCTCAGGTGTGTTCCAGGCTCTGCCTGTCCCACTCCGGATAGATCCGTATCCGCTCTCCAGCTCTGCTGACCGGGAGGGGAAAGGCTCGAGCTGCCAGGCTTCCTTCCCCCACCTGCTGCGGGTTTGCTGCCAGGCCTTGGGCACTTTCCTGTCTCCAAGACTGTTTCCCTGTCTCCGAAGTGCGGTTGGTGAGTGTTGGAGGCCCTATTCCTGTTAGAAACATGTTTGGGACCCTGGGTGAAAGCAGCAGGAAAACCGAGGGGGTTTTGGATGGTTTATGAAAATTCCTCCCAAGTTCTCCAAGCCAGCAACCCACTGAGACTTTCCTTTTGTGTCCCACAGGCATCTCCAGCCTTAAAAGCCCCATCCAGACATATTTTAATTGGCTTAGAACAAAACCAATACTTGGCACAGGATAAACATGGATCTGTTTGATTTCTACCTCCTTCCATAAAAGTGAATTGGCTCCACTCTCTTCATCCCCGGTCTCAGAGCAGAGAGAAGGACCTGGCTCCACATCCCCTGCCAGCACAGCTCCAGAATCATGTGGGAATGATCCACATCTTCCATAAAAGCCCCTTTTCTGGCCCGTTTTGCTGCTGAGCCCAGGAAAGTGCATCTAGCAGGAGCGTGACAGGCGGGTAACCCCCCTCTGGGGCACCTCTGGGGTTTTAGGTTTTGCCACAAGGGAGAGTTCAAACTCTCCCACCTCCATCTGGGGAGTCCCATTGACTCATGAGAGGGGAAATATTGGGATTGCACCTTCCAATTTTGGTTCACACAGGGTTCTCTCCCTCCTCTTCCCACCTGACCCAGCAGCCCTTTAATCCCCCCTCTCCTTCCATCCCCAGCTTCCTGCAAACCTTACCTGCAGATCATTCCTCATGGAGTCAGACACAGCTGGGTTTGGGGGTGATGCTGTGACCTAGCAAAGCAACCATGGTTTGGATACAGTGCCTGGCAGTTCCTCTCCCTAAATCCAGCATCCAGGAGGGCTCAGACCTGCCCAGCTCCGACCTGGAGCGGTGCCTTGCTGCAGAGACGGGAGGGCTGTGGGATCCCACAGGGATGGGGCTGTTTTGCCAGCTGGTGTTGGTGCCGTTGGCTGCAGGGGTGCGATGGGAGTTCTCTGCTCATCTGAGGGTTTGTCCACAAGCAAACACCTGATGACACAGAACTGCCTGGATGAGACAGCAAGGAATTATTGCTTTTGAATGTTTGCCTTGAAGAGCCAAACTCTCTCTCCCTGTCTGTCCATCTTCCGAGGATGATTTGGTACCTAACAAACTTCCAGACTCCACGGTGCCTTTTTCTGCTCCTTTTTAACTGGAGTTGTAGTCCAAGCTTGTATTTATATAAAGCCATTGTGGGAAGATGCACATCTTGATCTTGGTGCTCAACACCAGCCCCAGCCTCCATCTGTGGCAAAATGCATTGAACAGTTTGAGGTTTGAACCTGTGCTCAGCCCTCGGCGTGTCTCGGTCACTCATCCCTGGCTCCCAAGGGATTTGTGGCAAAGAAATGCCAGGTTGATCATACAAACTTCTGTTCAGTTCTGGAACATCCGTGGGCAACGTGGAAAGGAAACTAATGAGAGTGGCCTGGTGTGTGGCTGCTTCTTCCAGCATCCCCTATCCGGGAATGCTCTGAGGCTGTTTGGGTATCGGGGAGTTCCAGGAGCACAGACTTGGAATTAGGCAGAAGGCTTGGAGGGAAGGGGTCCAGGGAGGGCACAGCAGCCAACTGCCAGCCCAAAGGCACTTGAGGAAGAATTTACTAAAATAATTTGTTTTATTGGTTTTTGAAGTGCCCACTTGCCACATTTGCTCAGTGTTCCTTCTGCTTATGGCTCTGAGGAGGGGGCTGGCATTGTCATTTAAAATACAATATTCCTTTAGATTCTTATTTGAAGAGAGGAAAAAGTGTATTTTCTAATTGCATCATCGAGGACGTGATGGATTGTTGGAGGGAAGTGTGATGGTTGTGTGCCAGGAGTGGGAAGCTGTGGGATGGAGCCTGGGAGAGGAGCTGATCCCGTTACTACTGCGAGACACCCAGAGAGCCACCGTGAGCCGCACCCCACACCCCCACTGAACCTCCAAAAATCAGGGTTGGACATTCTGCACCAAACTCAGCCCCTGCAGTGCAGCTCTGCGTGACGAGACACGGCGGTGCCCCTGAGCTGGAACGCGCTGCGTGACAGGAACCTGAGACAGACACGACTCCAGCGAGGAGATCCAGCTCTAGGAAGACGCAATGTTCCGTGGGCTGAAGCAGCCCCAAACCTCAGTGTTCCTGCTGAAGCAGCCCCAGACCTCTTGACCATGAGCCACAGGAGGTGTTTCCACCACTCCCCTCGGTGCACTCGGAGGAGATCTGCTGAGCTCTGTGTGCAAAACCAAGCCTTGGTTTGAGGTTAGGGAGACAGAGGATCTGGAGCCCGAGGTTCGGACTCACCAGAGATGGAAAGACCACGGGAAGGGTTAGGGGATGGTGACAGTGAGCAAAGGAGAGATTGAAAGAGAGAGACAAGGCAGGTTAATTCAGCAGCAACATCTGGCTTTGCACAGTTTGATCCTCCTTGTGATTGTGCCCGGGGCTGCCGTCCCCTCCATGAGCTGCACCGTGTGCTGGAACAGGGAATTTGGGAGATGGCTTGTGGCAAATCAGCCCCAGAGGGTTTGTGTTGGGCTCCTGGTGGATCCCTCCCAGCACACAGAGCTGTGTGTGCCCCACTCAGGCCACGGGGGTGCCGAGCTGCAGCTCCGTGTCCGGGGGCTCCGCATCCCAAAGGCTGACGGAGCGAGCACCGGGGCCCGGCGGGGCCGGGAGCAGCCTGGGGTCACTCCCCGGTGCCCCGGAGTCCACAGAGTCGGTCTCAGCCTGCAGGGTGAGGACGTTCTTGAGGGATGTGGCAGCGCGGGGCCCGCTGTTGGAATTCCTCATGGACAGGGAGATGGCGCTGGGCCGGGGCTCCCCGGAGCGCCGGCAGCAGGGCAGGAATTTGCCCATGGCTCTCTTGAAGTCCCTCATGAAGAGCGGGTAGATGATGGGGTTCATGGTGCTGTTGCAGTAGCCCAGCCAGGTGAGCACGTCGAAGAATCCGGCCGGGACACAGCTACAAACTGCCTGGGGGGACACAGCAGGGATTAGCAGCATCTCCCACCTCAGCCCCAGTCCAGATGGGTTTCCCAGGCACACCAGCATTCTCCTTTCAAAGGAAACCTTCAAATCCCTTTTGGAGGGTTTTTTCCTTGCTGTTGCTCCTTGGGGAATTGCATCCTTGGTCCCGGAGGTCCAGCAAGACCTTCAGGTGCCTCCAATTGAACCCAGATGGATTCCAAAGGAAAAGATTCTGGAAACCCGACGTAAAACCCCCACAGGTTCTTACCTGTGCCACATTGGTGACGAAGAAGGGCAGCCAGGCCACGAAGAACATGCCCAGGAGGATGCCCAGGGTCAGGCTGGCCTTCAGAGCCTTCTTGCTGTGCTTGTTGGTGAACCTCCTGCTCTCGCTGCCAGCCAGGGGCTGGCTCGGGGCGCGTGGGACCTGCGGCCGGAGACAGGGACTGGTGGGCAGCTCTCCCCAGCACCAGCACTGGCCTCTGCCCAAGAAAAGTGGCATTTGGTGCTCCAGATCCTGCAAAAACCCTGCCAGTAATTCCCTTCTCTGAGGGGCAGGCACAGGGCATGCACCGCAAGCCCTGAAGCACAAATTAGGAAGGGGAAGTAATAGAAACCCTCAAAACTGAGAGTATGACTTTATTTACTGTAAAATAGGGTGTTTCTCATTAGGCTGCTCTGAAGAGAAAAACCCAGCTCAGTCTATGTGAGGATAAAGCCTAAACGGGCAGCTCCAGCTGCTGATTACAGCAGCAAACTAATTATGTTTTTAAAAGCAGGACATGAAACATTTCAGCCTCCAAACCTCATAACCCAGCCCTCTATCCCTCCTGCAATCTAAAATTAAGTGATTATCTCAGCCCTCTGCTGTAATTAAATGATGCCTTGTTGCAACTCAACTTCCTGCCCAAAAAGAGAATAAAAATCTCTAAAATGAGATGAAGATGAAAAAGGTTAAAAAAAAATGGTTCCCTGGCTGCCACCTTGTTTCTCAGCCAGTTTGGGGCTTCAGGGAACCTTTTGGGCCTCAGCTGAAAGACAGGGAGATGGATGCTGCCCTACCATGGCACAGCAAAGCCCCTGAGCATCCTCTGACTCTGTTTGTAGAGTCCAAAAACCTGGCATTCTGCGAGAAAATAAGCACTTTATGATATTGTCTGTTTATTCTTTAATTCTCCTTCTCCTTTTGATCATCTGGTGCAGCTTATCACATGTGGAGGAGCTGGCCGGAGTCCTGGCTCTGCTCTTAGAGAGAACAAACTAAATCAAGGTATTTAAAGGCAATTAAGTTTGCCTTTTCCCTGTAGGATATGAGGTCAATAAAGCCTATTACAGGGAATTAAAGCTGTTAGATTTAGTGGCAATTACCTTCTCCTGGAGCAATACAAACAAGTGCAGCCACGTTTTTGTTATAAAACCCACACACTCCGGTTCCACCAGCAAGCGCACGAGGAGAGGTTTGGCAGCTCCTGTTATAGACCAGGTAACAAAAATAGAAGCTTCTGTTCAAAATAAGGTGCTCTTGGGAATCTGGCATTTGCTATTAGTTAAAATCCTTCTCCCCCATATGTCTCACACCCACCATGGCCAAGATTTACGAGTGGAAAGTCAGATAAGATTAAACCCCTCGGGGATGACGCCAGCCAAGAGGGGGGTGAAACTGCGTTTATTTTGCACCACTGAGCATTTTTGCCTGAATCTTATTTATTTCTCTGCTTCTGCTCACGCTATTTCTGTGCTCACGAGCAGCTTCAGAGCTCTCCATTGCTGGGACAAGGCATGGGGCACCTCAGAGGATGTCAGGGAGGTGGATGTTGCCTGAAATCTCCCCCCCTGCAGTTGTCAAAGCTGGCTCCAACCCCGAGGACGTCCAGGAGACAGAAACAGCCCAGGCACCCAACCTCGGGGTCTGCCAGAGCAACGTCCCTGTGGGCACCTTACCTGCGGCGTGGCCTCGTCGGTGGTGGCCACGTTGGAGGCGAGGGAAGCCACCTGCACCGCCTGCTTGCGCGCTGCCAGCAGGATGCGGCAGTAGGTGAAGGAGATGGCGGCGGACGGCAGGAAGAAGGTGAGGCAGGAGGCCACCAGGGCGTAGGGCAGACTGACCAGCAGCCGGCACTGGTCCTCGTCCCCACGGCTGGTGACGTTCAGGGGCCGCACCTCGAACTCCAGCTCGTGCCACCCCATCTTGATGGGCAGGAAGGAGGCCAGCGCAGCCAAGGTCCAGGTGGCCAGGATGAGCGCCAGGGCCCTGCAGGACGTCATGCGCAGCTTGTACCGGAGCGGGGACGTGATGAGCAGGTACCGGTCCAGGCTGATGACGCACAGGTTGAGGATGGAGGCGCTGCAGCACATGACGTCGAAGGAGGCCCAGAGGGAGCAGAAGTCCCCCCGCAGCACCCAGCGGCCGTAGAGCTGGTTGAGCATGGCCGGGGGCATCACCACCAGCCCCACCATCAGGTCCGACATGAAGAGGGACACCAGGAAGTAGTTGGAGGTGTTGCGGAGGGAGCGCTGGGTGACGATGAGAAGGATGAGGAGGAAGTTGCCCGCCGTGGTCAGCAGGATGATGAAGCAGAGGAAGGCGGCCACCCAGCTGCTGCCCACGAGCAGGGAGTGCTCCCCCAGCACGCTGGCGTTGGGGGCCCCCAGGTCCCCCTCCATGAGGAGCCGGGGGCAGGGCTAGCTCTGTGGCTGGGGACCTTCTCCGGCGTGGCCTGTGCTACGTGATCATGGCTGGGGCCGGGGAAGGAGGATCATCTCTCTCCGCTCTGTGTCTGTCCTCCCTTCTCCTCTCCTCTTCCTCTCCTTCTCTTCCCCCAGTCTCTCTCTTCACTGGCACTCAGGGCAGAGTGACATTCCCTGGAGCCGATCAGCAGGACCAAGGTTCCCTCCCCATTACTCACAGCAGTTCCTTGTCCCTGTAAATCCCCCTGCTCTGGGATGTCCCTGGATGCTGCTTCTGGATGCTGGGGACGAGCTGGGTGGCAGGATGCTCAAGATGCCAGGGATGGCAGGATGCTCTGGATACTCTGGTGCTCTGGATGCACTGGACCAGGGAATAAAAGACACCGAGATGCTCTGGATGCTCTGCACTCAGGATACTTCAGATGCTGGGGCTGCTCTGCATCCCAGGATGTTCCAGATGCCAGGGCTGCTCTGCACCCAGGATACCCTGGATGCTGGGGATGCTCCGGACTCCGGGATGCTCCAGATGCCGGGGATGCTCCGGCCACCCGAGGCTCAGCTGTCGGCCCCCAGCTGGGCTGGGCTCCCTGCAGAGCTCTGTCCCCGGGGTCCCCGAGCTCCTCCGTGCCCGTGCCCGGCGCTGCCGCTGCTGCAGCCGGAGCCGTCAGGAGAGGCAGAGCAGCCTCAGGCGAGGACCGGGATGCTCCCAGCCAAGCCCTCTCGGAAGGAGGAAGATCCGGAGTGTGGGAAGGGATCTCTTCCCCGGCAGAGGAGCGTCCAGCCCGCAGGGAGGTGTGAGAGTGGGTATGTGCGGGTGCCAGCCCGACTTTCACCTGCTGCTGTGGATGCACGCAAAGGATGCAGAAATGCCGATCCAGGAGGTGGGGCTGGGAGGGAGAGGAGGAGATGAAATGAAGCGCTAATGAAAACAGAGATCTGGGCTAAACTCCACAAAGTGGCAGCCAGAGAGTTCCCGTTTCTGCCTTAAAGAGACAGCCCCGTGCTCTGCCTCCCCTGCCATCCCTGCCATGTGAGCCAGCGCTGGAGCCCTGGCTGGAGGCACCTGGCTGCTGGGCCAGCAAGTCAGTGGCCAAGCCCGGCCGGCAGCTCCGTGTTCCAGGCTCCATCCTCCACAATGGGCGATAAAAAGCAAAATTCTGCAGAGTCAAATAAAAAAACAACAAACAGCTGCACGCAACAGCCCTCAGGATGCAGCCAGAGGACTCGCTGGCAGATATTCCAGCAATCTGCAGCCAGGGATTGAGGAGCAGAGACAAGGGAGAGCCTGGTCCCTCTGCTCCTGGGTTATTTGGGCTGGCTCGGGGCAGCCCGGCTCCCTGACTGAGGGGCAATTCTGGATGCTCCCACAACAACCTGCCCTTTAGCAAGTGGAAGGCAATATGTGAGAGGAGCCAGCTTAGAAAACCCTTCTGAGTCTCTGTATGCTGCTGGGAATTCCAGGCTGCCACCTCCACAATCAGGGCAAGCACCTTGGGGTGCTGGGCAGAGACTGATTGGGGTTTTTTAGTTACCCATCTGCTCAAAGGTGGAGTTTTCCCAACAAATGGCTGTGATTTCTGTTGGGAGAGGCCAGAGCTGAGGGCAGCAGCTCCAGCACAGACCAGAGCTGAGAGTGTGCCCCTGGCACCCACCCGGTGCTCCCAGGGCCAGGCACTGCCAGCTGCTGCTCGTTCCTCCCCAAGTGCCCACCAAAGCTTTCCTTAACACGCCTCCCTGGGAAGCTGTGCTGCAGATGTGTGGGTGAGAGCCAGCCGTGCACCCCCAGCGCTGCCCAGCCACCCACCCCGGGACAGAAATCGGCCTCTTTACCAAGTCCTGCTTTTCCAGTCACCTTTCCAACAAATTTGTTGTGCTTTCCCCAGTGCCTGAATGGGCATTCCAGGCCTGGAAACCATCTCTGAGCAAGGGACGGGGAGGTGGAAGGCACGGAGACACACAGCCCCCACACACACCTGGCTGTCCCCCCAGGATCTCTGTGTCAGGCTGCCACTGGGAAGCAGCTGCTGCCAGTTGTGCCAGGACGGGCTCTGCCCTCCCTCTGCTTCCTCAGGACCCTCTCCTTGGCTGCTTCCAGCCAAACCTCCCTGGCCACCTCAGCGTCACAGTGTGCTGGCAGCAGTCCCGGGGCAGCGCACGCACACGCGAGGCTCTGATCGCAGCAGGAGGTTTCCTCAGAAAAGCATTTGCCCCAGGAAACCCTCGCTTCCCCGGCCCATCTGTGCTGGGAGCAGAGAGAAACCCCACCCCGAGCCCACCCTGAGCAGCCTCCCCAGACAGGATAAGTGAAGGCAGCAGCACAGATTTATCCCAGCTGGATCCACAGCAATGCTCAGTGAGGAAGTGATGCCACAGTGCAGAGCCAGGCTTCCCTCTCAGCCTGGCTGCATCCCAGCATTAGGAACATCCCAGTTTGTCTCCAGAGCTTTTGCTTCTGAGAAGGAGATTGGATCAGAATCATGGAATCATGGAATGGCTTGGGTTGAGAGGGACTTTAAAACTCATCCCATTCCCAGCTCCTGCCGTGGGCAGGGACATCCTCCACTATCCCAAGTGGCTTCAAGGCCCGTCCAGCCTGGCCTTGGACACTTCCAGGGATCCAAGGGCAGCCACGGCTTCTATGGGCAGCCTCTAGCCAACATCCACAGCACGTCCTCCACACGTGGGAGGTTTTGTACACTTGGTTTGGATGTGTTTTCTGGGGAAATGAATCTAAACTGATCAAAGCAAAACGTGTTTAAAAAAACCTGCCTTAAAATGAGGTCCAGATCCTACCACTGTCCCTGCAAAAGCTTCTCCGTGCTGGCAGCTGTCCTGGCCTGTCTGCGCTGTCTCCCTGCACTGCATTTCTGGACACATCTGCAGGGATCATGGACTCCACCAGCTCTGCTCTCCAGTACCACTAGCAGGGAAAGCAAAACCAGGTTGTCAACAGCCACCCAAGTGTCAACATGGCAAAAAAAAAAGGGCTGAGACAAAGAGAGTCAAACTGGGAACTGAGAGACCTCGGTGAGGACATCCAGGCAGTCCAGAGCTTAACACAGCGAGGTCCAATAGTGCAAAGCATGCTCGGGGTGTTCTTCCAGGCTGTAACTGGGATGGCTCCTTGGGTTTGAGTTTGGGCACAGTCTGGCTGACTCCCTTGATTTATGTTTTCATCTGCACACCAGCCCTCCACTGCCTGCCTCTGCTGGAGCTCAGGTTGTGTGGAACGGAGGTGGAGACATCCTGCTCCAAACACCTTGAACTGCAGCTGCTGGAGTTTACAGGAACAGCCCCCTGCTAAATCCAGCCTGTTTCCACTGCACACCAGTAAAAGGGCCCTGTGATGGTGCTCAGTGACCACCACGGGTTTCTCCACCTTTTCCTGGCTCTCAGGTAAAGCTCCCTTCCTTGGGAAGACACTTCACAGCCTAAAAACATTATGGCCACACACAGAGCACCTCTAGCCCTGCCACGCCCGCCCTGTTCAGCTCATCCCTCTGCTGTGGCAATTCCTGCCTTAATGCAAACCCCCTCCCACTTCCCAAAGCGAAGACCTGCACTCCCAACCTGTGCAGAGCCCCCAGAGCCTCATGGAGGGCAGCAATGAGAGCTGGCCTCAGTAAGGGGGCAATGAGAGCTGGCCTCAAGGTGGGCGGATAACAAGAGCTGGCCTCAGTAAGAGAACAATGAGAGCTGTCTGCTGGCCCAGCACAGCCTCCGGCCCCTCCGGGAACTGATGGACCTTCCCCAGGGTCAGGCTCAGACCAAGGAGCATCACCGATCATTCCCGAGGGCACATCCGTGCTGCCCTGGCATCAGTGGGACCAGAGGTTTGCAAGGGCACACACCGCCCTGCCCAGGGAATGCCTGCTCCAAGCAGCCTTGGGAAGAGCCCGCTGGTTTCAGCCAAGGCGCTCAGCCCGTCCTCCCCGCCGAAGCGATGTCCGGTCCTGTCCGAGCTCGCCTTCCGGAGCATTCTGGGGGCCGTGAGCATCTGGATGCCAGGGAACACGCCGGACCAAGACTGTCACCTAGTGGCAACAGCGCCGGAGAAGGTCGCGTGATCCCACAGCTGCCACACGAGTCCCACACAAGTGGGACCCACCACGCCCGGCCACAGCTGCCGTGCACGCTCCCCGGGCCACATGCAGCCCACACGCTCAGTATTTGGGCTCGGTTTTCCTTGCAGCATCTCTCTCTCCTCCTTTTCCCAGATGGAATGCAGCAGAAAGCTGCGGGAACCACGGCTCTCCCCTGCCCCGGACCCTCCGGCACCGCTGCCTGTCCTGGCTGGTGTCCTGGTGTCAGCACTGCCAAAAACCAGACAGGCATCAGAGCGCTGAGCAGTGGAAGTCAGAACTAATTTATTTAAGAAAAAAAACCCAAAAACTTGTCAAAAGGAGGGGGAGGCATCGATTACAAGCTCTGGAAGCTCTTGTCAGGACAATGCCAAGGAATCAGCTTTATACAACAGAGAGAGAGGGGCAGCAGAGGCCATGCCCACCCCAACCCCCAGCCCTGCCCGAGCACTGAGCACTCCCTGCACAGGGACGTTCCAGCCCTCGGCCCCCTTCTCCCTCCACCACCACGAAAGTGCAGCAGGGAGAGGGGGGACAGGGGCTGGAACCTCCCCCCGGCCCCCCCAGCTCTTGGCCTTCCCCTGCAGCCCCAAAACGTGAAGCCCCAGCGCTCGTGATCCAAGTCCCTCGTCCCCAGGGAGAAACGTGGTGGCCCTGGGGACAGCAAGGTAAGGGCTGTCACCACCACGGTTCCCAGTCACCTCACACACAGCCCCAGAGGCACATCCTGGGGCAAAACCCTCCCCAAGAGCCACCTGATACAAAGGGCTGGGGCTGGACTGAGATCCAGCGGGTGCCAGGAGCGTGTCCAGGCTGAGCCCTGGTGGGCAGGCAGGGAGGGAGGAGGCAGAAGGGATGGTGCCGATCCCACCAGCCCAGGAGAGATGTGGATCCCTCGTGGGACTGTGGAGAGGCTGCTTCCCTTCTTCCTCCTGGAAAACCCAGCAGGACTCAGAGGGCTCCCCGCAGGGCCAGGAGCCTGCGGAGAGCCCCGGGAGCCCAGCCCAGCCCCTGCTTTCAGCCAGAGCCCGTCGTGCCACTCCTCTCAATATATTATTATTATTATGTGCAAGTAGTTTTGCATCAGGAAAGACGGAGCCCTCGTGTCTCACCCTGCAGCTCCAGCCTCAGCCCTGCCTGCGCCTCGGAACGTCCCGGGGTGTCGGGGGGTGAAGCGGGGGCAGCGATTTGACAGGAAAGACTCCAGCACCCCCCTCCCTCCCCAAAGCCCGGCCCCGGCCCTCGCACGGCCCTGCCAGGACAGTCCGCACGGGCCGGGTCACTCCTCGCCCTCCTCCTCGTGGTGGTGGTGGCTGGAGGCCGGCGGCTCCTCCAGCTCCTGCTGGTGGTGGGGGTAGTGGTGGGGCGCGGGCCCCTCGTGGGGCATGTTCTCCTCGGCGTTCAGGTACACGTTGAACAGGGCTCCCTCGTGGCTCGGCTCCTTCCCGCACGCCTGGCAGCTGCAGTGCAGGATCTTCTCCACCAGCTTGTCCACCCTGGGGATCTCCTCGTTGCCTGGGCAGTCCAGCGTCACCTGGGCAGTGGGACAAGGACACGGCGGGTCAGTGCTCGGGCTCCCGTGGTGGGACGTCTGACCTGCCCCGGGCCCTGCAGATTTGGGGTGGTTTAGGCCAGATGTGATGGGTTTCTATCCATAGAAACAAACCCCCAGTCAGTCTGCAAGGTGGGAGTTCTCTGGGAATGTCTCGTTCCAAAAACTCAGGGAAAATCACAGAATCATCAAGGCTGCAAGAGACCTTCAAGATCATCGAGTCAAACCATCAACACTGCACCACCACAGTCACCTTTAAACCATGGAATCACTGAATCATTAAGATTGGAAAAGACCTCCAAAACCATCAAATCCAACCTGTGACCCATCCCCACCTTGTCACCCAGCCCAGAGCACTGAGTGCCAAGTCCAGTGGTTCCTTGGACACCTCCAGGGACGGGGACTCCACCACCTCCTTGAAGAACTTTTTCAAAAGCCCGACCACCCTTTCAGTGAAAATTTTTTTCTTATATCTAATCTGAACTTTCCTTGGTGCAACTTGAGGCCATTTCCTCTCCTCCTTTCACTTGAGACATGGCAGAAGAGACTGACCCTCACCTCACTCCCACCTCCTTTCAGCACCGACTCCAGCAGGACACAGCTCCCAGGCACTGCTGGCACTGGAATATCGGTGGGACAGCAAAGGCCACCCACAAGACGGGATGCTGGGCAGCCCGGGGAGTTTGGACTAAACCCTCTCATCAAATGTGAGCTGAAAGCGAGGCAGAGAGCTGAGCCAGATCCTTGGGCCCTGAGCTTCTCTTGGACATGGGTTGATGGTTCTGCCAGGATCAGAGGTGACACGGAACTGTGAGGTCTAAGGATGACTGGCTGTGGGAGGCACTTCTGGACATCAAACACAGCCAGATCTCCCCAGGGGGAGCAAGTGACAAAGGGAGCAGTGGAGAGAGCAGGCATGTGGGTAAGCGTAGGGATAAATAATGCAGGGAATGACAGCGGATGGTTCTGCAAATAGAGGGATAACATCATTCAGCAGAGCTTCCAGCGGCTCCTTCCACCCAGGCATCTGGAGACACGGTACAGTCACCTGAGAGACACCCTGGGAGGAAACTGCGAGTGGGAAAACCCCAGAGAAGGAGAAGGACTGGCCCTCAGGCGGTGCCAGAGCAGAGCCGAGGCCCCATGGAGCAGAGCGGGATACTCACGATTTCCCACATGGACTGGGCTGGCATGCAGGAGTCGCAGTGAACCAGGGACTCTGTGGACTGGGGGAAGGTGTTGGGGACGCTGTAGCTGAAACACTGTCCCAGACAGGCCCTGCAAAGACAGCAGGAGGGGTGGGGGGCTCAGGGGAGGTGCTGCTCTTCCCAGCAAAGGCAGAGGAGATTTGACCTTCGCCTGAGACAGACAGAGGCAGGACACTGTGCCTGGCTTCTTGTGCGAGTGACAGTCCCCAGAGCCACTCCAGTGCCACCAGCTGCCTCCAGCCCTGGGCTGAGGGTGGATCTGTACCTGTTCTGGATGGATTTGGACTCGCAGCCACTGTGCCCCACGATCTGGGTGATGTTCTTGGCCTCGCACCAGGCGCTCTTGTCCGGGAAGAGGGCGAGCTTGTTTATGGGCGGTGGAGCGGCCAGGAGCAGCGCTGGGAACAGGGCCCCCACCACGAACCATAACATCATGGCCAGCTCTGCCAAAATCCTACACCTGGACACGGAGAGCAAAGCGTTAGCAGTGATGAAAACTGGCAAAGCAGCCCAAAATTTCCAAGCCCGTGGAAGTTCTTGGTTGTTACAAGCACAGGCCCATCTCCACATCCCCCTCCACAGCCACTGCCGAGGCCAGGACAGCTCCCAGAACACCACCCAGGGAGTGGGATGTGCTACTCTGCCTCTTCCCTCTTCCAAACAAGCTCTGGGACAGTCAGGTACCTGCATTACCTCTCCCAAGCTCTGTGCCTGGAACAACAGCAGGCTTTTCCTCATTTCCCACCCAAAGCTGGGCTGGGAGAAGTTTGCAAACCGAAAGTGTCACCGCCATGGGTCGAGCCAGGCTGGAGAAGTCCCACACCGCAGAAATGTTATTATTTGAGGAAGGAACAAGCTGCCCCGCTTCCTTTTCTCCCACCTTGGAAGCCAAAGCTGGCCCTGCTGCCAGCCTTGCCGGGGACAAGGGCAGGAGAAGCCCTCTCCTCCTGGGAGTGCGCAGCAGGTGTCGCTGCAAGGCAGCAGCACGCAGGGGCACGTGGAAACCTCAGTCCAGAGGCTGGAAACCCGCAGGAAAGAACAATGCGACATTTATTTGTACAGAGCCGCTCGAATTCTGCAAAGGGTTATTCCGAGGACGGGAACTGGGGCTGCAGACAAGGGGGGGCCGTGTCACAAGCACAAACCTCGCTCGCAAAGGTGGTCGGCTTGGAGGTCGCTCCCCATCCCCAGAGAAATCCCCGCGAGCTTTTCTTGCTCTGCTCTGCAGCCAAGGTGCCTGGATTAATACTGCCAATCGCTGGGGAAAGGCAGATGGAAAAGCAGCACAGAAACAGGGACATTTTTTCCTCTGTGGGGTTTGGATGGAGTCATGGTGAAAGGCATTTATACTTCCTAAAATATTTGTTAGAACCATGTTATTTGTTATTTCCTTCTATTTATTTATCCAGACAACGATCCAAAGCCCACACTGGAAAGACTCCTGTTGATTCCCATGGCTCCTGGGCCCAGCCCTCTAACACTTGCTGGGAAGGAGAGGAAAAGTGCTCTGTTCCTCCAGAGTCCTCAGCCACACCCCCTGGGCTGCAGGACCACCAGACTTACCTAAATGATTGAGATGCCCTCCTAAGCACTCAGGGATTTTAAGGTCATTATGGGATTTTGCCCTGTTATCCCTCCACTGAGCCCAACCTCCTGGATCTGAATCAAGAGACAGACCAGAAAGATTCTTCCCTGTCTTCCATCCCGTGGCACCCTGGAAAGAGCTTCCTCATTCATGGGATCTCTGGAGGAACCTTGTGGGGTCTCTGCTAAATTTCCTCATTTCCTGGTGATACAAGAACCGCAGTAATATAATGCAGCAACACCTGCGAAGCCCTGGCTTCGTAATCCTCCCAGCACTCGTGGGGTGTGGATCCCAGGGGTCCCTGGTGGGAATACCTGCACGAAGGAGGCTGTGCAGGTGTTGGCTGGAGATAAGCAGAGGGTTAAAACCCTGAGCTTGCACTGCCTCTAATGAGAGTTGTGAGGTTAAATAATCTGTCCTGAAGAGGACTCTTCTGCCTGATTTTTTTTTTTTTCATTTTGGTGGAGGAATTCTGCAATTTCTGAAGGAAGAAACCGGCTAAGTTGCACACACACACACTTGGCTTTCCGAAACAAGCATCACTCATTCCTCAAATGCCAGCAGCTCTGTGCTGAGGAATCTTGCTCCCAAAGGCAAGTCCGAGATCAGAGCTGGGATGTGACCCAAAGAGCAATCACAACCCCCCGGGGAACAGCCCAAATTCCTCTGGAGTCAGCACACGAGTTCACTTCCACTTGCCCGATTAGAGAGCAATTTCCTTCTTTCCTAAGAAAGGTGGGGTTTTTTCCAGGTTTCTGTGCTTCTCTACCCAGCTGCAAAGAGGCAAACATTCCTGTCTGCGCTGACAGTCCTGCTTGCTGGGGTCTTTGTTCCTGTTCCATGGAGGTGTTTCTGCAGCGCTGCTCAGAGCAGCCCCGGTGCCAGAGGCACGAGGGATCCTCTCCCAGCATCTGGGCTCGTGTGAGGAGGATGAGTGAGGCTGTGCTCTGCTAAAGCACAGGACCTGGCCTGGATTCAGGAAAGCACTTAAACATGTGCTGAAGCCTTCTTTCCTGAGCAGGGATGTGTTTGTAAGGGCCCCCACGGCCGCAGGTCCCCTTTGCAGGGGGCGGTGGAAGAGTGGGGAATTGGGTACCCCCAGCAGGGGAGCCAGGTACCCCTTTGGAGCTGGAGCAATTCCCAGTGTCCCCCGTTCCTCAGGGCACGCTGGTGCCCAGCGCTGCTATCCCCCACTGACCTGCAGCCTTGAACACACCACGGCCACAGCACACGGTGTTT
The DNA here is from genome assembly GCA_013397755.1 of Cnemophilus loriae. Lineage (NCBI taxonomy): Eukaryota > Metazoa > Chordata > Aves > Passeriformes > Corvidae > Cnemophilus > Cnemophilus loriae. Next base: position 671,141 of record VZTF01007867.1, read on the forward strand.
TCCTGCTCCCGGGAATGTCCTGGAACCCACAGGGCTCCTTTTCTAGTAAGTAACAAGGTTTATGCCAGTGCCTAGGAAAACATCTGATGCAGCTGAGTTTGGGAGGGAGCCGGGGCTGGGAGCAGCGCGTCCATAGCTCAAACCAGTCATGCGAACAGAGCTGCCACCAACACCATTCATCTGCCACAGGGACGGAGACAAAAGCACCGTGTTCCTTCTCCCCCCCGGCTGGGAAGGGAAGGGAAAAAGGAAGACAAGGCACCCGAGCAGGTTTGCAAACTCCCGATTAAATAAAGGCATTGAGCACATTCCTCCGTGACAAGCTAAATTACACGTTGCAGCCCGAAAGGAACAAGTGTGTTCCCCGGCTGACCCGGCGGGAGCAGCCACTTCCCGGCGCACAGGGGCTTCTTTCTCTTCCCCGCACCGAGGCACATTTTTTTCCCCGCTAGTCAAAGCTCTTCAAGCAGAAAGTTCAGCTCAGTTCCGGCAGAGCCACCGGCCCGTGAGGGTCTCCCCCCGCTCCCTCTGCAGGGAGCCGCATGGCAGCTTCCTCGCCATCCCTCCGGCAGCATTTGGGAAATGAATGACTCAGCCCCCGGACCTGGCACATCCCAGCCCCCGACACAAACAACTTCTCAGCGCAGGCACAGCTGCAGCCTCGTGGTGAGCGGCTGCGGAGCCCTTTTCCAGCCCGTCCCCGTGCCCGGGGAGCTGAGGGGCCGGTGGGTCCTAGGGTACCACCCCAGCACCCCTGCGAGAGCCGGGAGTTCTGCCGACAGCTCGGCTTCCCGGTTTGGACATCTTCTGGTACCACCTCCGATGTTTTGTGTCACCTAGCAGAGCTCCTTCCTCCCATCCCAGCAATCCCAGCACTCTCAGGAGCCCCTCCAGCAGGGTAACACCAACGCCTGGAAGCAGCTGGGAAACTCCACATCGTTACATCGGCTGGAGGACAATCACTGGAATTACCTCGGGGGCCACGTTCCCACCATCCAGCCCACAGCTGTTCCCAGACGTTTGGAAACCAGACACTTCTGGAGGAAAATAAAACAGATCTAATCAGTTTTACCCTCTTTTTCCAGTGGGAAGTTTACACCGTAACACAAGACAAGCTTGCAGGTGGACATGGGGAACGTTTCACGAGTTGTTTAATGCGTTCATAGGTATTTTTCTTATCCAGGATCTTGCAATTCTGCCAAATACAGAGAAGCACAAACACAGGTAGATTGCGCTCATGGCCACACACGAGGCACCGCAGGCTCTGGGAGACAAGAACCCCCAAAGCTTTACAAACATCACTTGGCCAAGGCTCCCAGCCTGTGAACACAGCACGGGTCAGGGCCCACTGCTTGCTGAGCTCAGTGCCTGGCTCGGGGATCCAGGTCCTTTTGTGACACACGAGATCTCAGCGCAGATGGACAAGGGGAAGGTTTCAGCTCCTGGTCCGGGTCAGAGCTGGGATCCCCTCCCCTGTCCTGCCTCCCTGGACACAGGGCTGTCCTTCCTGGTGGAGCCGGCTCCCCACCCAGCCGTGGGCCGAGATGCCAGGAGCGACCCCAGGCTGGTGTCAGCCCCGGGTCACAGCAGTTTGTGTGCCGCTGGTTATTTGTGCTGTTCTGCTGGCAAGAGCTGCCGCGCGGAGCAGAGGAGGCCCCAAAGACGCTCTGTGCCTCAGTTTCCCTGATTCCAGGAGCAGGGACAGGGGAGCGCCGAGTGAGCAGACGGGTGCAGGGAGCGTGGAAAGCACAGGGAGGTGTTTGGAGCGCCAGACTCCCTCGGAGGGAAGCGGCTGCCCGGGGCAGGAGGAGGGCTGGCTGCCAGCAGCCCTCGCCCCGCATTCCTCGGTGGAAGGTGCCGGGGGAGGCACAGGGCAGGTGGGAGCCGGGGGGGACAGCGTGGGGGGGAGTCACCCCAGGACACGGCGCCGCAGGGGAGGGCAGGGAGCGCGGCAAGGACTCGCGTGGGATCGCTCCTGGGCGTGCAGGGGGCCAGGAGAGATCTCACTGCGGGAAACGCTGAAAGGAAAACTATTATTCAGGCACCTGAAAGGATGCAAAGCCAGAGTGAAGTGTCTGCTTGGTGGCAACCGGAAAGAAACATCCCAGAAAGGTCCAGGGCACGGCTCTCCTCAGGCACAGGATTAGGTCTGTAACTTCGGAACACCACTGGGGATTGGCTCTTAGGAAACTCAACTCAAATAATATTTGCTTACATGGAACAAAACAACTTATAAGCCAGTGTTATTAAGAGGAAGAGCTTCAATCTCAACTGCAAAAAACTGAGAAGTCACTGTGTATTGAAAAACATCTATCAAAACAACAGATGTTATTTAATACCTGTTGTTATTAAATACTTCCCCCTTTTTGAAATTTGCATTTAGCTAAAACTTTACATTTTTGGGGATCCTTACTGTAATGACTGTAACAGCCCAAAAGGATCTGATTGAGGTACAATATGGGCAGGGGAGAGGGAAGAGAACTCTGCACTGGGAATGTCTGGAGGTAATTCTTCAGGACAGCAGGACACAAGAGCGCTTAACTGAGCGCAGAAATCTCTCCCGAGCTCAGAGCTCCAGTCTTGCTTCGCTGAGCTGCAAAATCTGGGGAGAAATTACAAAAAAATAAACAGGGAACTACCACAGGAAGCCATTTGATATTTAACAACCACCAGAATCCATCCTAAGAACTTTTTGATAGTGGAGCAAAAGCTGTGTCGTTTCTCACTGAGGACCTGGCTGTGTCTGCTCCTTTCAGAAGCAGATGTTAGAGCTTCCCTTTCTGTAACATATTAATTTCCACTCAAGCATGGTTGGGCAAGTCACAGAAATAAAGCAGCAATAAAGAAAAGCAGTGCAGCATTTTTGAAGCCCTCTGCCCTCCCCACATCGGCCAGAATGTCAAAAGATGTTGGTACTTTGGGAGTTTTCATCTGGCTTCTCGACCATGCACGGAGCGCTTGGGAAACTCATTTTTTGCAGCTGGAAAAAAAAAAATCCAAGCTGCTTTACCTACAAAAGTCATTGGAAAGCTACCTCTGGACTTAGACAGGAGTAGGATGGGGTCCTGAAGGAGCTCTGCTGGGAAAGGGACACACTAACGGCCTGTGGAAGAGGCAAGAGTCACATAAACAGTTTCTGGTAATTTATTTCAATTGCCTGATTTCTTCAGCATTAAGAACAATCACGGCCAGGAAAATGCATCAACCTAAAGCTCAGGAACACATCCTGGCCCCACACCTCCACTGCCCCTCTTCTTCAAGCACGTGGGGCTCTACAGACCCCAAGAGCAGCGGGACGAGCGGGATGGGAGCAAGGATCAGCTGAGTGGGGACCTGGAGAACAAGGCTGGGACCTGGAAAACAAGGCTGGGACCAGGTCAGCTGAGTGGGGACCTGGAAAACAAGGCTGGGACCAGCCTCCAGCAGCGGTGGTTCTGGGGAGCAGTGGGACTGGGGAGCCTCGGCACTCTGGGCAGAGGGGGGGGTCCAGGCTCTGCCCGAGCCCTGCACGGGGCAGGACCGGCCTGAAGCCGTGGCTGGAGCATTCCCAGCGCTGGGTCGGACCCGGTGCAGCTGATCTGAGCACCAGGCGCTCCCCAGCCCAGCTGGGAGCAGCGTTTCAGCCGGAGGCCTCGCTCGCATGCCTGGGCCTGCGCGGGCCCGGCTGCCTGCTGCTTTTCCCTGGAGCTGGTGTTTCCCACCCGGCCATCCCACAGCTACAGAGCCGGGACAGGCAGCCTGGGGCCGAGGGCATCTGGACGTGCAGGAGGGCGCTGGGTGTCCAACAACCCCTTTGAAAATCCCATGGATAACAGGAATTTTGCTGCTCTCTCCAGCGCTGTCCCTGCCCCCTGCGAGCAGCAGTTTCCCACCCAGCGTGGAAAGAGAATATCTCCTCCTCCAGCGCAGCACCACTATCGGGAGCCTGACCATCATCGCTCGCCCACGGCACCTCCCCAGGCACCTGGCTCGCGCTGGAGCTCGGTCGCTCCGATTCCCTGTGGGGCTGAAGCCACAAGCTCTCTGCTCCTTGCTGGAGCACAGCTCTCTAGCGGGCAGTAAAACCCCCGGAGCCTGCGGGGAGGCTCCCGCAGCCGCTGGCTTCTCCCCGGGCTGGATTTGCGGGCAGGCACCGGCCGCTGCCCCGGGGAGAGCTTCTCCCAGCAGGCCCCGTTCTGCCTTCACTTACAGTGAGGTAAACTGGGACCGGCTCCTCCAAATGACTCCACTGGTGCAAATGAGATCAGAATCTGGCACCGCTCGTCTTACTCAAAACAAGCCTAACTGGAACCAGATAAAACCAGTTCCAGTGCAGAGTGGCCACCAGGACGATGATTTTTTTAATTCCTGCAGGCAGCGAGGGGAGCTGTCTCGGATGCCAACCACGCCGGCTTTCGCCTGGCTCGGTCATTCATTACCAAACTTGCATAAAAACCCAGCGCAGCGGGGTTGCGCCTGCAGGATCAGGTTCCCAGCTGCTGGAGCAAGAAGGGAAAAGAGGGAAGGAGAAAAGAGCTGGTGGATGGAGCTGTGGATCTTTCAGGATCCTCCCTGCCGTCTGCCTCTCCCTTTACATCCGTTTAGGCCATATCTTGGTCACAGCAGCAGAAATTCAGTGACCTGGTGTGGTTTTGCCCTCTTTTAGTCTCCAGCGTACACCACACCAGCCTCCTCAGTTTTGATGGCATAAACACCGTGTCTGTGTTACTTACCCGTGGCACTGGCCAAAGCAGGAAAACACATGGAAGTGCAGGGCCAGAGGGGTTCGGGGGTAATGTAACAGCTCACGGCCCAGCTGGTGTTTTCAGTCGCTACCAGGACTGACCTCACACTTGACATTCAGATAGTTTCTCCTAAAACTGCAGGATTGGGCCCAGTAAGAAATCACGCTGTGACCCGAACAGCGCTCCTTTCCCCCCTCTGGACAGGTCCAGAGCTCTGTGTCAGGGAAGAAGGAAGCTTAAACCACATCTGAGAGTGACCCGAGCGAGGGCTGCATCCTGACGCCATTTCCAAAGCTCGGCTCCACAGGGCTGCGATCTTGGCTGGAATGGGGGCAGCAGCCCAGCCCAGCTCCACAACTGCTGCCGTGGGTGCTGGGCTGTTCCGTTCCCACCCTCGGTGCTAATTTATGTCCAGGAAAGCCCTGGCCCCCACTGCCCCACGTCCCTCCCTCCCGAAACAGCACTGCACAAGAAACAAAGGTCTGGGGAGCAGCAAGCACAGCCCTGCCAGGGCTAACAGAGGACAGACCACCCCTCACTCCCACTCCGGAACTCCCCCAGAAGGACAATTTTATCAGCTGTTCGGGTTTTTAAGAGCCTGATTTGAGCGGGTGTGAAGTTTCTTTGCCCTCAGCCGTGCTGGACCCCCGTCACTCTGCTCCTTGCTTTGCCACGGGGGATCTCCGAGCCCGGGCGACTACGGAGGACGGTGTTTTTTTCCAGCAGTCTTCAAAACAAAAAGAGCAGGAGCAAGGCCTGAGGACGGAGCAAGAACCCAGCTCTGCCTGCCCCGTGGTCAGATCTGGGATCTGGCAGAGGTACTGCTAGAGCTTTAATGGGAACAGCGCGGAGTTTGGGCAGGAGTAACTGCCCAGGAGTTTCCTCTGCTCCTCGGGCAGGTTTCCCATGGCTGCACCAGCTTAATCCGCCCTCGGCAATGCCAACGCACGCCGCGAGCAAAGTTACTCCAACACGGGCAGGTCTTCAAGGCTCCTTGAAAAGCACTTTGGCTCGGGGCCCGATCCTGCACCTCCAGAGCACCCAAAATTCCCTCCAGCTCGACTGTTTTCCTCACTCCGGAAAGACAGCCGGGCACTCGGGAAGACTTTGCTCGTTTGCCCTTTTTGTGAGACCGCAAACTCCCCGAGCTGGAATTCAGCGCGGAGAGGTCACGCCAAGAGCCGGGATTCTTCTCAGGGCTGTTTGCAAACACTCGGGATTTTTATACTGAAGGCAAATTCCATTTCCCATCCTGCGGTTTGCAAATTAGAGGCGAGCAGCCTTTTACGAGATGGGAGACTGCCTTCAAAAGGCAGAAGTGCCCAGTGTATGCAGCTGATTTTTGGGTGGTTGGACATTGCAAAGAGGACCCTGAGTTCTTCGGCTAAAAATGCATGGGAAAATCTGGGTCTCTCTGTATCACTAGGATCTTTCCCACTTGTTTCAGCAGGGTGCAGATTTTTCCCAAAAAAACCCACATGGAAAAGCTACAGTGTCCTAAATCCACAAACACTTCACACAGGCTGAATTTTTAATTTGATGGCGTTAATCCTGTATGTAAAAGTTAGATTGTGGAGCGGAGCAGAACTCGCTGGTGCCCTCGTAAGAGAAATGTTGGTAGGCAATAAGGGATTGCCCAGATCAACTTCAGTGCAGCCTGAAAGCGAGCTAAAGCATGTTCTGTTCCCAAAACACCTCCCAGAGAAAAACAGAAATCCCCACTGTTCTTAAAATGCAGAGACTATTGTATAGAACAAATAAAAATTGCTGCAGATACTGAGACAAATTGAGTTGCTATGTTGGGGTTCAAAAAACAGGTAGGACTATATTGGACATAAGCTTTACAGTAAGTGCCTAAAGTACTTCCACGAAACAAGGATGTAAATTAATCCCCGGGATGGACTTTCCAAGGAACAAAAGTTTACTGCCTTGCCATCGGGAAAGCTTCTTTCTTTTATGATCGTTGAACTACCCCGCGTCCGCTGGTGGTGTGGTTAATCGATACTGAGCGTTCCCGTTCTTCCCTCGGCACTTTTGTTTCAAACCCCGACAGGGATGGGAAGGAGGGAAGGACTCTGTACCACAGATGTGCGACCGACACAGCGCGGCTCCCCGGCTCCCAGGCTTTTATTCTATTGGAGCTAAAGCGGCGGTGGAAATAGTTTAACGATTGCAGAGCAGATCCCCCCAAGTCCGCCTCATCTGCAACCGATTTCTGCCCGTGGCAACATCCTCATCCTCCCGGCCATCCATCACCGGCGGGGGGAGAAGAGAACCGAGAGGAAAAGAGGCGGAAAATCTGGCGCGGGGAAAAAGCAGCAGGTTCGGGGCGGGGGTGGGGGGCACACAAAGCCA
>VZTF01007867.1:678251-746234 GCA_013397755.1 Cnemophilus loriae
CCCGCCCCGCCGGGGTCCGGGCGCACCGAGAGCCCCGCGCAGCCCCCGCGGCCGCCCGGCTCGGAGACGAGAGCCGGAGCCCCAGCTACCCCGGGCACGGAGCTCACCCACCGACCTGGGCCGTGAAAGCCCCGGCAAGTGTTCGAGCTAACGGGGAGAGCCCGCTGGAAACGCCCGGCCACGAAACGAGGGGGCTTCGGCCGGGAGAGCCCAAGGGAATGTCCCAGCACTTGCTCCTACAGTGGCATAGACGTTCTGGACTGGGCGCACTGAACGCCAACAACTCTTATTTAAACATAATTCGTGATAGAGAGTGCGTGGGGCAGAGTCCTGGCTGCAGTGAAGACTTGGAAAGCTCCAGCACTAGAGACTACGGTTTTCTCTTTTGCTATCCCTTTCTTTTCCGTTTCTCTTTCTCCTCTTTTTTTCTTATTTCTCTTCCTCTGTTTTCTTTCCCTCTTTCCCTTTCTCATTACAAAACTAACAGCCAAACCCCACCCCAGCGAAGCCCCGTTCACGGCTGTCTTTCAGGTAGGATAATTGCTGGAGACCGAAGGGCTCTGTTTCTGTTAAGGCACAATTAATCTAAAGAGGCCCCCGCATTAAACACTACCCAAATCTAAAGATACCTGCCAGGCTTGGCTGGGTTTTGCTGGCTGCTGTTGGCGTGAGGATTTGCATAGAGATCAGAGAAGCAGGAAGGGGAGATGGCAAGAAGCAACAGCTGTGCTGAGAGAAGTGCTGGTGGTGCCCTGGCAGCAGCTGTGGGGAGAGGCTTTGGGGCTGGGTGGTTGCTGGAGGAGGCTGCAGGCTGCCGGTGAAGGAATGGTTTCCTGCTGCTCGGTTCCTTCCAGCTCCAGGATAACAGGATTTGTAAACACGGTGGCAAAAAGCTGCTTCCAGCATCACTTTCTTATCCTGCTAAATGCAACCTGCCCAGCCCCGAACCGTGCTGCACTGCTCAGCTCCAAAAGGGCCGACAGCAGAGGAGCAGCCTCCAGCCATGACCACACACCCCAGCAGGAGCCCAAAATCTGGTTTCCCAGCATTTTCACCCACTGCTGAACCCAGGCCTTCGACCGATGCTCTACCTGCTCCCCACGGCCAGCATGACCAGCAGTAAACTCCTGCCCAGGAGGCTACTTTATACTGAATAATATGAGTGAAATAAGAGACATCTGAGACTTTGAAGCAAGTTCTCACAGGGAAAAATAAGATGTAGATGCAACCAGCTACAAAGCAACAGACCACGGGCACTAAGGTGAAATTCAGCCGAGTGTTTCAGGTCCATGGTTCAGTATTTGGATGGGATTTGTGGGATCCTCAGCACTGGGGTGTGATTGCTCTGCAAGGGGCTGTGAGCCAGCAAGCAGTTCATTCACTGCTTCCTACTATTCATCCCTGTTCCAGTTCTGTAAACAGCATGAAAGGGAAACAGCAATCTGTGAATCTGGGGGTGGGGAGGCAGGAGGAGCAGGGTTCGGGTTTTCTGGTGTCAGGAGGAACACGCAGAGGTGCTGTAGGACAGAGCGGGTTGGCTGGGGGATGAAAGAAGCTGCTGAAAGGCTGTCAAAGCCCTGGGCCAAGACTTTTCCCCTTCTCCTTGGCAATGTGATATCACAGCCAGAACAAGGAGTGATGACCTGATGCCTGCGGATGTCATTTGGACAGACTCGGGCACAGAGCAGAGGCAGCAGGGAGGCAATGCCGCCCAGAAAGGAGCCGACCTCAGCGGCCAGCCCCTCTTCCCTGGCCAGGGGCTCCGGCTTCAGCAGCAGCTTTAGGCTCTTGCTCACACATCACCCCGTTGTTCAGCAGCTCCCACTCCCCACAGGCTCGGGGGAGTTTGCTGCCTGCCCCTAAAACAGCCGTGCCAAAGCACAGTGATGTTTTCCCACGGCGTGGTGCGACGTGGAGTGCGACACAGCTGCTCACTCTCACCTCGACGGCAGCCCATTCCACCCTGGTTTTCCAGCAGGTAAACACAGCCCTGCCCAAAACATCCACACCCCCCCGTGCCTTCCCCCTCAGCCCTTTCCGTGTTGCTGGATCACCAAGGCTTTGTGCACTGGGACACAGCAGAAACCCAGGACGTCCCTCCCTCACTTGCTGTTGCTGTTCTGGGCTGCTGACAAACGTCCACAGTGCCAGGGGCTCCGTGCTTGTCAGGACAGGACCTGGCACTGTGGGCGTGAGAATTAAAAGGGTGTAATTGTAAGTTAAAAATAAAATTGTTTCTTTCATTTGTGTCAGTGCAGAGTCCAAGGCTCGCTGCCTGCCCACAGTGGGATGCTAGAAAACACGTGGGGGGAAAGGTGGGTGGGAAATGAGCGGGGAGAGTGTGCGTGTGTCCATGAAGGGCTGCAGGGAGCAGTGTGGGGAGAACAGCCCTGCACATATCCCACATCTGGGCCTGAATTCCATCTCTTCCCCCACTGGTGTTTTGTTTACTATCACTGAGATAAACCACACAAGCTCCATGGAAGTCCTCTTAGGGGATAAAGCCCCTTGCATGACCCATGAGAGACTTGGGAGCCTGATGTCGGGGTCTGCCACGGACCACCCTGCCCATCTCGACCGGCTCCCTTCACCTCTGCACCTGATCTGCAAATGGCTGCAGAATTGCACTGCTGGTCCCTGAAATAAAGGCAGCTCTTTATCAGCTCCCTTCTGAGACAGGCTGGATCAAGGTTGATCCAGGCCAGGTTGGACGGGGCTTGGAACAACCTGATTTACTGTGAGTGGCATCCCTGCCCTTGGCAGGGGCTGGAACAAGAGGATCTTTAAGGTCTGTGCCAACTCGAACCATTCTGTGATTCCATTCTGTGATTCTCTCACCTGCTGGGGTTAAACTCCAACCTATTTGTTCCTAAATAAGCCCGAAGACATCTCCAAGATACCAGGACCCCAAACTGCTGTGTGTAAAGGCGTACGCACTGGGTGAATGGAGCAGCACTCCTGCCAGGAGACAGACACAAAGATTTAACTACTAAAAACGCTGAGGGATGATTTCCCATCTCCATGATTTCCCTCACGTAGGTGGAGGGAGGGGACAGGGATGGCAGGAAGGGTGTGAGGACACATCCTCCCACTGCTGCTAGCACAAACTCTCACATCTGTGCAGCTCCAGCACCCCCGGGCAAGGGTGAATCCGACCTTACAAACAGCGTTCTTGCTTCCTGAGATTCCCCCACAGCACAGGCGTACAACAGCCCCTCACTGCTCCTTCAGACCACCGGCTCAGTCCACCCGGAGCACTCACTGGGCTTCACAACATGCAGGGGGTGAGGAGAGGCTGGAGGGGAAGGTTCAGCCGCGGGAGGAATTTGGAGCAGCAACCTCCACCAGGCCACAGGTTTAGGACACCAGATTTGAGCTCTGTGCTGAATCCCTCCGTGCAGGCAAAGAGGAAAGTCACGAGTCCCGGGGCGAGTCTGGCTGGCTGGCTTGGCCTGCAGAGACAAGATCTGGGGACAGAGCTGGCTGGCAGGACTGTGCTCAGTAGTGAAGGAAAAGGATTTATCATAGAGCCCATTAGAAAACATCTGGGCTCAGCAAATGACCTGGAATGCGACTCGGCAGCGGGGTGCTCCTCTCCTCCCCGGCCCCGGGAATGCGGCTCCCGCAGGGTACGACTCGAGCCAGCTGTTTCCTCTAATCCCATCAGCCTTGCCTTCCACGGGGGGCTGCGGGAGAAAGTCCCGTTCCCTCCCCTTGGTCACTGGGATTAGTGGTTTCTCTGAAGTGCCGTGCCAATGCGTTTTGGGGCCCTGGGGCTGCAGTAAAAACGTTCCCCTCCCATCCCCGAGCAAGTCCAAGTGTGTTTAATCACTCCATTTTCCACCTTGCCCAATCACTCCCCACTCCCAGGCGCTCCAGGCCCCTCCATCCCTCCCTCCCTCGCTTCCTCAGCAACTCTGGTCATGCAAAATCCTTCTCCCATTCATTTCATGTCTGCAGGGGCAGTTCTGAGCAGGGAGGGCTGGGAAGAAGCTGTTGGGCTTCATTTGCAGGTGCCCTCATCCCTACGAGTTCAAACAGCTTTTTATTCTTTCTACCTCCAAAATAACCGGTTTCCTCCAACTCCACTGCAACCAGTTAAATCCCCTCTGATAACCATCTTATTCTCTGCTGCACAACTTCCCCCCACTGCAATCACTCAGAACCTCTTATTATATTAATTATTTTTCTTGCAGCAGTGCCTGAAGGCCCCAGCCAAGCTCAGGCCTCGTCACAATAGGTGCTTGTGTGTGTTCAGAGACAGTTCTGGCACCGAAGCTCCTCCGAACTGTCAACCAGCAGGACAAACTTAGAACATCCACATGTGTGCAGGGAACATTTTGCACATTACTGAAAGGAAACCAGCACCCGCCTGAAACGGGGTGACTCACAGAGCAATATTGCACTGCTCTTGCATGGGAAGAGCCTCATGCACAAACTCTCTGGCCTTGAAGAAAAGCACCCAAAATGAGAAGCCTTAAAGTGCCAGTTTTTCAAAGTCCTGCTACAGCAAGTGTCAGTGTTTTTTAGAATAAGGATGACTGAGAAAAAAGAATATATTTGCATTTGTTAACAGATTAGAGTCCTCAGATCACAGTCCTCCCACCTTCCAAAACACAAATGCAAATACAATTCTTAAAGCGATAACATGATTTTCATCGTTTGAAGAGTTTGGTTCGTAACATCAGAAATGTGGGAGCCTGAGAAATCTGCTAATTGCCTCCCTCTCCTCCTGCCCTGGAGCAGGATTGGGAATTTTGAAACTATTACTGCAGCTGATGAGGAATAAAATGAAAGTGGCCAGGAGTTCTCATCTTGTCACAGCTTTCCTGAACAGGCTGAGACATCCGTGTTAAACCAACTTCACACCATTCAGGTTTTAATTTTGGCAACAGTGGCTGCTGCAGTGCATGACAAGAGTTAAATCTGAAGCCCCGGTTCAATAGTCGTAGGCTCATCCGGTGCTCGGAGGAGTCACAGTGACCTTGCCTCTATCTGCCAGCCTACCTCTATTTATACCTAATATGGATATAAAATCCATGACTTTGCAGATAGTAAACTAGAGCCTCCCACAAGCGTGTCGCCTGCTAGGATGCTCCCAAAGATTTAAAGGAATTATTTCTCGGGCCTTAAAAGAACCCAGTGAACTCACTTTCCCTGTCCTGCCTGCGGTGCAAACAGCAGGATGATGTGGGCTTTCCCTGCAGCCATTCCAGTGCACCTCCACTCCTGTCCCATCAACCCTCCTGCAGCTCCGGCCCCAGGCTTCCATCCATCATCCAAAGATGTATTTATTGACATATGAAATACCCCATCTCTCGACAGATTATCTACGGAACCATGTCATCTTCAGAGAGAATTAAACAAAAAATGGGCCCGGTGCCTGGAAAAAGGAGCGGGGGAAGCGCACACCATCAGCCAGTCCTTCAAACAAACCCAAGGAAAACAGTCCAAGAGGGAGGAGCTGAGGAACAAAGCAGCAAGGAATGGCACAGAAATAGGTTGTCCTCCCTCTGAGCTCCACGCCAGGGACATCTTCGGGGAGTGTCTAACGAGCAGGGTCCTCGAGCTAAAAACACTCTGCCTTTAGTTCAGACTGGATTAAGCCACGGGACAGAGACCAGGAATTCTGCAGGCAACCTTTGTGGCCTTGCAAGTTTCAGAGAATTTACGGCCAACAAGCATAGTTGCATCATCTGATCTGAATCCATGTGTGTTACAGGTCATTTGGTTTCACCCAGTCACTCCCAGGTGGAGCTCAGTAACTTCCATTTAAGACGTCAGGAGTTGGAAGATCCTCCCACGGCTCTCCCAGCTCATCCCAGTCTGTAATTCAGTGCCTCCAGCCCTTGCTTCTCACTGTGCCTCTCCCTGTTAGCAGCAATCCCTTCAGTTCCCGGGGTTCCATAACCCCCGAGGCTGTGCCATCTCCCGGTATCACCAGTGTTTGTTGTACCTGGATGCTGGACTTCACATTTGACTGGGCCAAAATCCACACTGCTCCACTTTCTTTTTCACTATCCCACCAAATAGCAGTTATTTATCTGCCAGCCTTGTATTTTTACTTCCAGATAATTAATTAAAATTACAAATACAACCTGTGCCACGGCCTCCCCACCCTCACAGGAAAGGATTCCTTCCCAATATCCCATCTAACCCTGCCCTCTGTCATGGGGAAGCCATTCCCCCTTGTCCTGGCACTCCACCCCTTGTAAACAGTCTCTCTCCATCCTTCCCGTCAGCTCCTTCAGGCACTGGCAGGCCACAGTGAGGTCACCCCAGAGCCTCCTCTCTCCAGGCTGAACCATCCCAGCTCTCCCAGCCCTTCCTCCCAGCGGAGCTGCTCCATCGCTCTGATCACCTTGGTGCCTCCTCTGGACTCCCTCCAACAGCTCTGTGTCCTTCAGTCCAAATCCCCAGGGAATGCACGGCTCCTGGGAGCAGTAATGGGTTTGGGTTTGGGTTTGGCTGTTTATCACTGCTAACAACTTCAAGTGCAGCACCGAGGGGGAGGAAGAATATCCTCTAAAACCTCTAAAAAGAAACACGCTCCTTTGCATGATTTATGAACTGAATTTGAACTGATCAGGGCATGACCTTTTCCAGGAAGGGGCATCCACTCCTAACGCAGAGCTGGAGGCTTTACAAGCACCACCAATAAAGACTAGAGATGAAGAGTGATTTATTAGTCACCAGCAACTTTCTAAGCATCTTTATAAGCTCCAGGAGGTGGGTATCCCGCACCACGAGGAAAATCCAGCTCCAGCAGCCTGCGGTGCTGTACAGCAAAGTGCTGACAGCCAGAAGGCACGAGAGAACGGCCATCCACAGCTGAATTTCCATAAACTATGTTCCCATTTAGTTTCAATCTCAGTTAAGCATTTCACTGTGGGTGGGCTATAGGCTGGACTCTTGGAGCAGCACAGACACAGTGCACATTGCATCCAGCTGCCTACAGAGCTGGCATGCCAAAATTTGCACCAGGCCTACTTCCAAAGGCAGGAGTGGGGTGGGAGACAAAGTTTATTTCTTACTGTGGGGTGTGTGTGGTATGGGGGTAAGTACCAAACCCTGCCAGCTCAGAGTGAAAGAAGGGTCAGCAGTGCCTCGCTGGTTCAGGACCTGCTGAAAAATGGGGTTTTCCCAGCAGGTCCCTCACGCATCAGGGGTTCCCCAGCTCCACAAGCCTCCCCCTTCCAGCTGCAGCATCAACTGTACCTCGTGGCACATCACTGCCACAACAACCTGTCACCTTTAGTCCACTTGTGCACCCACTATTTGCATTTGCAAACCAGCACCTTTGTGATTTCCTCTGCATTGTTCCCAAACTCAGAGGGAACCCAAGAAAAATAGCTGGAAAACCAATTCCTTCTCCTTTGGAGAATCATCCATGTGAACTCTCTGGAAGAGCTGAGTTACACCATCACTGCTGTGTTTCCACTGCTGGAGAGGGCCTTTGGACACGGGCCTGGAGTGACAGGACAAGGGGAATGGCTTCAAACTGGAAGAGAGTGGGTTTAAATTGGATACTGGGAAGAAATTCTTCCCTCTAAAAGTGGTGCGGCCCTGGCACAGGGTGCCCAGAGAAGCTGTGGCTGCCCCTGGATCCCTGGAAGTGTCCAAGGCCAGGTTGGACGGGGCTTGGAGCAACCTGAGATAGTGGAAGGTGTCCCTGCCTATGGCAGGGGGTGGAATGGAATGGAATGAGCTTTAAGGTCTCTCCCAGCCCAAACCATTCCATGATTCCATGGTACTGGAAAGCTGCTGTCTCCTTGATCCTCCCTTTTTCTCGATCTGCTACCTAAATTCATATTTAAGGTAGGTTTACTAAGGCAATGACCTTCTCCTGGTATTACGTTTATGTTCTGCCTAACACAGCAGTGTCCTACTTCATGGGGCCCAAAGAACTGGGGATACATTTCAGTATTTTCTCACCGTAGCAGATTCAGATTATCACCAAAGTCAATACTGAGGATCACAGTGGTTTACACCTACTAGTGCTTCCATAAGATATCACCCTCTGGACAGTAAATCATCATTCCTAACTTCTCAGGGATTTGCCAGGAAGAATTTGGGGCAATCTGAAGATAACAAAGGATGGCACAAACACTTCTGGAGTCTCCCAGACTACAAAGGGCAGCCTTCCCCTGAGACTCCACCACCACGTGAAAAACCAGTCGGGAAGGATGGGCTGCTGGACTCCAACCAGAGTCCTGGCTGCACACCACATTCCCTGCACGACTCAGCCCTGACCTTGCCTACAGCTTCTCCCATCTTTAAATGGGAGTTACAAACCCTCCTGGCTCCCTGCAGCCCATCTGTTTAGTTTGTAAACTCTCCAGGGCAGAGGCTGGTTTTTATTTGTGTGTACAGCACCACATACAGCCAGGTCCTGCTCTTGGCCATGCCTCCAGGCAGGATTGGAACACAAAGCAATGACGGTATCTTGATCAAACGTGAACAACTTGGATAAACAATAGAAAAGCAGCTTGATATTTTTTTCCCCGCTGTCTCTGCTTTTCCGTGACTTGTTTATTCATCTCAAAGCCTCAGCAGACATCTAATCAAGCTGTTAAAGAGGCAGATTTGTGGTCAGTCGAGCACTTGGGGAGTTGTTAAACGTTCAAAACCAGTTCTAGTCAGCAAACAGCTTCTTTTTTTTTTTCCCTTCTCCTGGGTAGTGATATGGTTTCCTTACTCACTGTACACTCCTATTACAATTGTGATACAAGTTCTCTCCTAAAAGCTCTCACTAACTGCGGGTAGGGACACCTGCCTTTTTCAGCCCTATCTTGTTTGCACTTTTTGGTCCCGATCCAAATCACGCCACAGACGAAGCAATGATTTCAGCAGGCTTAAGAAAGAAGGAAAAATGTGATAGTTTCCAGATGAGTGTACCATACTAAATTTAACATGCCTTTTGGTACTTAGAATTTCCACTTTTCCCCCTTCCATTTATGTAATTAGAAATCAAGTGGCAGGAAACCATTCCTATTCCAACCTCAGCTGGGAAGGGCACAGGCTCCTTCCCACAGAGGGAAAAAGGAGACCTGTCCTCACAAGAAGATATTTTGCACAGCTTACACGGACAGGTTCAAAAATAGGTTTGGGATAATACATCTTTAATTAAATATAGCAAAATAAATACAGACCTTTCACGTGGTAGTTATATGTGCATATACATATATATATACATCAACACAGACAAGAACAAGCAAGGCAGCTGTGAAGAAAACCAAAAAGTTAAGCTTTTACCCCATTTAAAAAGCAATGACAAATTTAAATTCCTGTTTTAGAACTGTGCACTTTTTCCACACTCACCCATGTTGACTTCACATTAATGAGCAAGAACCTTTGTTCTGATTACTGTCGCTCTGGCAGTAAAAGACACACTGGGAATCGATATCTACAATTGGTATCTCTGAGTTCCAGAGCCAGAAGAACCCTCTGATCACAGGCCACAGCAGCCCGAGGTAAGAATTAACTCTAGGAAGTCATATTTGAGCTGAAGCACAGCATGTAAGGGCAGGATGACTCGTTACCAGGGACACTAAATAAAAACTGAACTCATCAGCGGCCCAAATGACACAGCAGGAGCTGCAGCTTTCCCTGCACGCTGACAGTCGCTATGTGCGGTGTTGCCACCGCTTTTGGTTCTCCTGGGTCTTGCCCAGGCTGATGCTCCTCTCTCCAGCAGATCCCACTGGCTCCCCAGACTGCAGCACACACACGGAGAACTCAAATAAAACCCCTTTCCAAACCACAGAGGAGCTACGGCTCCAAAGTACATAGTTCAAATTAAAAATTTGGGCCGGATAAAATGATTCAAAATTGGGAAGAAAGAAAGAAAGATATCCTGTTTTCAATAAGCTGTTTTGACCTGACTGATGAATGCAGTCCGGCAAGGGAGGAGGTGGAAAAACAAGGACATGCTGGAGCAATGGTCCTGGATGGTATCACGCTCTGACAGTCTTAATGCTGCTCTGGCACTGGAGCTGTTTTATTTCACAAGTCCTTTGCTCCGGGCGAGCTCCTCAGCATCTGCTGACTCTGGGCACAGCTCAACACGTTTCTCCAGAGTGCAGGATCCACGGAGCAGTGCCCAGGACAGGTGGGGATGCAGGAGTGCTGCAGCACCCACACCTCAGGCCCGGAAGATCAGGAGTTTCTCAAGCCCTCTGAACTCCAGCCTGCCCCTCAGTCCATCCCCTTCCTTTCCTGGCACGGTTTAAAAAACAACTATCGCGCAACTTGTTTTCCTTTCTGGGGAGGAGTTGTTCTGTCACTTTTCCATCTATCAGCACTCACCATACAGCGCAACAGGCTTTCAATAAAGGGAAGTTGTGCATCAGCCTACGCCATTCCCTTTCCATCTTGGGACATGCACTCACTCTTTGTGCTAATGGACAACACACAAGTGTGGGACAAAGGAAAGAGATCCTCGAGAGTCATCTCCATAGCTCGAAAATTGTGCTGAGTAAAGAAGCAGTGGAGACAAGCTCCTGAGCCAGGGGAACAGCAGCAGACAACGTGCCAACGAGGCATCACGAGCACCGGGGTGGATGGAAAGAAGAGAGCGCTTGGAGCAGAGTCTTGCCAAGGCAATAAAGAGCTTTAAGTAGTTGTGACCCATTCCCAGACACTGAAACCTTTCTGTTCTCCCATGGAAGAGGGGTGCAAAAACAATCAGCCTGAAGGGTAAGCTGAGAGCCAGATGGCACGAGGATGTGTTTAACTCACCCACTGTCCTGGGAAGTTTCAAACGGGGGTCACTCCATGACCCAAAGCTACAGGAGACAGCAGGGCCTTGCTGCATCCGTCACACGGTTTGGATTTACCCGTTTGGATTCTGCCTCTTCTGAGAGGACAAAATTCCAATTTTAAAGGGCAACTGTACAAACAGGACATAGGAGTATTTATATTCCTCTCCAAACACCGGCACAAGCAGCAGGGGTCTAGTGGGTGATTTATGAGGTGGGAATGCTTCTTTGAACTGGATGGTGGATGGGGGTTGCTCTCAGGAGTGGGGAGGAACACACGACGGCTGGCTTTGCTGAGGAGCTCTCCCAGTGGCCCAGGTGGTCCCAGCTGCTGGCTACTCCAAATGAAGTTCTCTCCTTCCATTCTCCCTCTCTCTCACTCACATACAAAGTCAACACACCAGAGAAGGCCATTTTTCTTTTATTTATTTCCCAGAAGAGCTCTTCCTTGCACTTTTCAGACACGATACAAAACAAGCAACAGAACTTTGTTTCATAGACAGAAACAGTTTGTTGGAGTATAAAGAGTTACTGGTGATCGTTACTGAAGAATGTTGGCTTATTCCAGGGGCACTTCAGTATTCCTGAGGAATAATCATTGATTTCTCCTTCCTTCCCACTGGGATAGTCTTAGCCATTAGTCACTGTTCCTGTAAAGCAAGAAGGCTTATATTATTAAAAAGCCATTTGGGTTCCTTACACGGAAGGTGCTGCAGATGTAAAGCAAGTCACGGAGCTCTGTAACATTTCCAGAGGGTACGGGAACATTTCCATCCTTTGCTAAAGCAAGAAGTTGTGTATGGAGGAATTAAGCAGCTGTTTTCATGCCACAAGCATGCCATGTTTTCATGCATAACTCTCCATTCTGATAAACTGGGTACTTCAAAAAACCCCACATTCTTGGTCAAGTTAACTATTCACAGGCTGAAGAGAAATCAGACTGAAATCAAAGCCACAAAGAGTAAGAGGAAAGGCTGCAGCTGCCTTCTTGTGTTCTTGCACGTTAATATAAATCCACATTCCTATCAAAGTACAGGATTGTGAGGTTTGGGTGGAAATACAGGCTAAATAACCTGAAAAATAGGATATTTTCCATTCTGCAAGGAAATCTAGCCTGTGTAATTCACAGCCATAGCATTTTAAGCCTTGAAATAATTGTGAGATATTGATTTTAAATTCTGCTGAAGTCACAGTGAAAACCACTTGATCAAATTACTTTAAAAGCCCTCAGAATATTCTGACCACAAATTAGAACTTTTCTGCATTTTAAGTATTCTTTTGGTCTAGATGAACGGCTCCTGCACTGGTGTTGGGGTCTCATGACGGAATTTCTAACCCAAAGGAAGGGCAGTGTGGTGATCCAAGTTACAGCAGAACAGCTGCAAAGTCACTCTGACATCTCCTGATTATTTAGTATCTTGAACGTCCTCTGTCCTCTCTCATTCTGACTCAGGACTCAGAATTAAGAACTTGATCCTGAAGAATCAACAATCCCAACTGGGTAAAGGCCTGAGTAACCTGGTCTGACCTCACAGCTGACCCCCATGACCTGCTTGAAGTCCTTTCCAACTCGAGTTCTCCTGTGATCCTGTGAATTTGACAGGCTCAGAAAACTAGAAATAATTTCGTCCAAGTTAATCCATGTTACATTTCCCTCTAATAAAGCTGATTTTCTTGCAGATTCTCTCATTTTGACAAGTTAGCATTTGAACAGAACTCAGTTTTGTACAGGAAATCCTACAGAGATTAGTTATAACAAATTTTTCTAGGAAAAAAACAGATGAGTGGTAATGCAACAATATTTTCCATGTTCCTAACCAAGAGAAATGAAATAATTTTGTTGTAATAACCCTGGAGCCATTATCCACGACATGACATTTTGGAGGGAATTAATGACATTAACCATTAGATGGCTTCATCCACATTTTCCCTCTCTCAGCCCCTTTGTGGCAGAGAAAGCCATGGAGACAGTGCACTGGAAACTATTTGTCTTGTGCCATGCAGGCATCTGAAGTGTCCTTCCAGTTACCTCATGCTTCCCAGGACCACCCTTGCTCCAGATTAGTCCTTAATCCAAATAAAATCCCTTCCTAGGGTGACTGGACACTGCATTTTCTGCTGCCAACCATCCCTAGGAACCAGCATCCCTGAAGGCATAATGCACCCTCAGAACATGTGGGCAGTGCATTTATCACTCACATGAAGCCACAGACGTGTCATTCCAGCTTTTTTTTGGAGACATAAACTGGAGGAATAACCTCAGGATGGTGTGAAGAACCAACACATTTTAATATTAACAAACCCAGCCAGCAGAGCCACACAGATTTTTGATGCTGGGCAGTAGCTGGCAATGCTGATCAGCTGCATCCAAGTCCATTTCTCTGTACTGCTCTCCAAAGATTTTATTTGTTGGAGGATCTTGTTATTATTTCTCTTTATCAGGCAGCTGGAGAAAATATTTGTGAGCAGGTATGTGTGGCAGGGCTGCAGAAGGCTGGCAAAAGCTCATCCACCAGTAAATCTAAGGAGGACCAGGCTTAACTTGCAGCTCTATAAGCACCAGGAAAAGCCTGGATGCCCCTGCAGGCCTCCTGCTCCAGGCAGGGGAGCGACACAGGAGGGATTTCTGCACGCTGTGTCCTGCACGAGAAGCTCCTGGCAGAGTATTTTACCTCGGTACTTTCTGAAGTGCTAAAGTAGCTGTAAAAATGTGCTGGTGGATGCCTCTCCACCAGGGTCACTGAAACGATTTAACCAGGCCCTGGCTTTGAGGATCCAAAACACGCACTCACACTCCTTTTGTTTTCCAGATGCCACAGTGATAAATTACCACGAGAACAGCCCCAACTCTGACACGTGAAGAAATTAACAAAATACTAATGGAGTCAGTTTGTGGAGTGGTGCTCTGCAGCCAGTTTGTGAGTGCACAAATGGTTCCTGCTAATTGATCTATTTTTAAATATTTTATTCCAGCATAGTAGAATATTTTAAAATATTTTACTTCAGTGTTAATACTGAACTCATTGAAATTATCCTCTTCAAAACTGCTTACAGGGTACATTTTTTTCCAGACTAACTACTACATTACTGTGCAGACAAACAAGCCCCAAAACTTACAAGTGATCAGTGTTTTCATATTGAAAAAAAAAACAACCCAAAACCCAAAAGAAGATCAAAGATCTGCTTCCACAGGCAGATCTACCTGATGTGCCTGATGTGACTTGCAGTTTCTTCCCAGCTCATCTCTTTTAAAGTCTAAAGAACCTTAACATTAGTTTAGTTTTTCTGCTTTTCTGACATGTGTTTTTATTGTGTTTTCAGGTTGTGGGAAAAGCTACCTGCAGGATCTGTTAAACTAATTCCATGTATTCAGGCTAGTAAATTTACTGTTAAACACACCAGATATTAAAGAGCAGGGGAACATTCCAGCTTTGGCAACACAAGTTTCTTCCTACTAGCACTCCTCTGGGAAAGGCAGAGCAATATCCATGTAAATGGCTGTGCTGACCTATAAACAGTTACCAGCCAATGAATGGCAGGCAGAACTGTGTGTTGGTTTTGCACAGCCTGGTTTTTGCTAGCGGGGGAGCCACAGAGGTGACTCCTGTGGGAAGCTGCTGGAAGCTTCCACCATGTCCAGCAGAGCCAATCCCTGATGGCTCTGAGGATGGACATGCTGCTGGCCAAAAGTGGGCCAAGGAGAGACGCCTCTGTGATAACAGATTTAAGAAGAGAACCAAAACAAAGGCACACAGTTCTGCTTCCAGTCAGAGAAGAGGAGGAGGTGAGAACATGTGAGGGAAACGACATGGAGACACCAAGGTCAGTGGGGAAGGAGGGGGAGGAGGTGCTCCAGGCACCGGAGCTGAGATTCCTCTGCAGGCNATCCACAGGGGATGCAGAGATCCACCCCACGGCCCATGGAGACCCACGGGGGATGCAGAGATCCACCCCACGGCCCATGGGGACCCACGGGAAATGCAGAGATCCATGCTCAGCCCGTGGGGGAGGTGCCCGTGCTGGAGCAGGTGGATGCCTGGAGGAGGCTGTGATCCAGTGGGAGATGTGGTGGAGAGAGAATGCCCTACTCCCAGGCTGGAGCAGCCTGTCCTTGGAGGACTGCACCCCGTGGAGAGAGACCCACGTCGCAGCAGTTTTGGGAGGACTGTTTGCCCGTGTGGGGAATTCACGTCGCAGCAGTTTTGGGAGGACTGCTGCTCGTGAGATTGGAACCACGCTGGAGAAGTTCGCAGAGAACTGTCTCCCGTGGGAGGGACCCCATGGTGCAGCAGGGGAAGGAGTCCTCTCCCAGAGCAGTGGAGGAAAACCTTGGGTGATGAGCTGACCAAAACCCCCATGCCCTGTCTCCCTGCGCTGTCAGTGGGAAGGAGGGAGGGGCTGGGGGGAAAAAGGTGTTTCAAGGTCTTATTTTACTTCTCATTATCCTCCTCTGATTTTTTTAGTAATAAATTTACTTTGCAACTCTGAGCCTTCTTTGCTCTTGAAGTGTTTTCTCCCGGTCTTTATCTCAACTCATGAACCCTTTGTTAATTTTTTTTCTCTCTCCTCAGCCCAGCTGTGGCAGAGAAGCGTGAGAGAGCAGCTTTCGTGGGTGCCTGGCATTGCGTCAGTGTCAAACCACGACACATTGATACTTACTTTTACAAATTTACCATGGAGAAGATATGGAGACTGGAAGTCGTGTTGACAATTGGAATAAGCCATTCCTAACCCCATCCCTGACCCAAACGCAATAGGCCATGTCTTTCCTGTGGAAGAGGCAAGCAGAGAGGAAAAGGTAAAGTCAAGGAAAGCTGTGTGTTATATATTGTTATATAAGGACCAAGAAAGAACAATTACTAGAAGATGCATTCTAGGCATTTTCAAGTTCTAAAATCCTCCAAGCCAGCCCACTACAGAAGATGAAGAGTAACAATAACACAGTTTAGAACTGTTTAGAATTTAACCCTGGCACATCGCTGAATTCAAGGTATTACTGAAAATTACTCTGTTTTAAAGCACAGCTGAAGAACTAAGATCAGTTTTAAAGCCCTGGCGAGGCTGGCATGAACTGATGTCTAGACACACGGCTCCAGTGATTTGGCTCGGGGTCTCCTGCAATTCCAGGATTTGAGCTGAGCACAGGAGGAGCTCGGGGAGGTGCCATGGATAACGACCTTGTTACACAACAGCTAAAAGTTTCGGGAACTCCATTTCAACGGAAAAGACAGGACAAACAATGGAAGAATTGGTCTAACAAGCTGATTAACTTTTACATGCCTCAAAGACTTTTAACTGCACCTACAACAGATGGCAAGTGGGAAGCCAGGCAGCCAAGATTAATGCAGTGTACTTACTTTTGAAGAAGATGACTGAGAAAACAATTCCTAATCCAAATCCAGCACCTGTAAGAAGAAATGCAGGGAGTGAGGATAAAGATAAGGCAAAGTAATGGGAAATGATTTAGTTCTTTACAGTAATTCTTTATTCCAACTCAGGAATATCAGACTACGAACATCAGACTATGACTATCCAACCACATGTTATCTCAGCACACCAAACCAGAGAGTTCTTACGTAACAAATCTGAAAAAGCCAATTCCTGTTTTCTTAAGTAACTGTAAGCAGTTAATTGAGATTAGAATCCCAACATATGTAACAAGTACATTATCAGAAATATCTGGGAAACAAACCAGACTCTCATCCCAGGGAAAGTTCCTGAATTTCTGTCACCATCTACAATGTGGAATTAAAATTTATTTGGCTCAATGTCAGCAAATGAGAAATACTCAAATGAAAACTTATTGTGTCCTTGAGCTTTAGATTCTGCAGATGAATATCTCATTGTATTTCGTTTATCTCACTGCTTTAACTGCTTCAATGTGTGTCCTGAGGGCAGCAGAACTTTGAAGCTTTGTGTTACCCTATACCTTACAAAGAAAGCTCCAGGCTGCTTATCTTTCACATCCACAACATTCATTATAGAGCATATTTAAACACATTAGGAGTGAATGACTTTTCACATCCTTATACTATATATAGAAATAACTGCAGCAGTTGAAACAAAATTATTCAGCGCCATTAAAAAACTTGGCATATTTAAAAATATTTTTTGCTTTCCTTGGAAGGTGAGCTTATGATTTTCTGCAAGATGTCAGGCAAGTCTGCAAAACTCCTCCCAGGACCCAATAAATATTGCAGAAATACTGAAAACTTGCAGCTGAGTAGGCAAAATCTACTTTTAATCATGTCCACTAAAGAGAAGAATTTTAGATAAGGCACAAAAGTACAAAAGTTTGAAAAAGGACAAAAAAAAAACAGTCATGCATATGCTCATTAAAAAAACCCAAACCAACAGCTTCAGGTTTACTTTGCAGCAAACACATCCTGTTATGGGTTTCAATTCTCTCCTTTCAATACAAGAAATTTAATTTAAATGCAATGAGTTTGTTAATTAAAATACATCCTTTTTTTATATTCCTAAAAGCACATGGTCCTGTTGAATGCATTAGTAAGTGGGTTGAGTCCAGAACAATGCCAAGGAATCCTGTACCTTCATGGCATATAGGATGATGTTTCTTTTTTTTAAGTTCCCTTGTGCTCTTCAAAACCTTTTCCTTGTAAAAAGCATATTGATAGTTTCTACTGAGGAACAGATTACTCAAAAATACTTGACATCCTAGGTACATTAGGATGCACCACCTCGTACCTTAACTAAGCATCCCAAGTTTTTTATTGATTATAAACCCCTGAATATTAGAACAGAGGTGAGCAAACATGATCTGAGCAAACCCCCTCACGTTCTCTCTCTGGTAGGACTTTGCTGTCTGTATTACTTAGAGCTGGAAATGGGAATTGATTTGAAAACCCTTTCCATTTTACTACAGATTTTCAGTTGTGCCAGAGGTAACTACTTTACCAGGTCATTACAACTTTGGAGTAGGCTTACAAAACATGCAGGAAGAGCTTTGACCGCCCGCCAAGCAATCCTGACATAACTCCCCCAGACATTTCAGAGCCCGAGCGCTGCGCGGAAGGTCAGCTTTTCACTCTAATCATTTGCACAGCTAAGGGAAAGTCTCGGATCCTCAGATGTCTGCTCAGAGCGTCAGGGTTTTTGTGCCTTTCAGACAATAAGAGACACTCCTCGGAGCAGCTCGTTCAGACGCGTGGCACTGAGCAGTGCTCACCCGCAGCCTGGAAGAGACATCAGGCCTTCCTCAGAGCCACAGCTCACCCCTCTAACCCCCCCAGCCCCCTCCCAGCAGAGCCTTCGTGCCGTACCTTTGCTATAGCCCAGCTGGTGCTGGCTCTCCCACAGTGTTTATGCCATTAAGGATAATTACTATCTTCCAGAATCCATCCCGTTTGGCGCCCTGGCCCGGCTCCTGTGCCAGCCCGTTCCCACAACGCGCAGTTGTGCCGCTCTGGTTTGGGCTGTTGCACTTCAGGGCTGACAAGGACTTGGAGGGGGGAATTCTCTCTGTTCAGACAGCACCAGGACTGTTTGAAGTGCCCAGTTCAGCAGCCCTGCCATGAGGGAGCGATCCCGGTCCTACGCTTCCTGTCCCCGGGAAGATCCCCTCTGCCAATCCAAACAGCTTAGCTAATCAATGAGAAATGATTTACAGGATGACAAATTCTGCATCATCTCAATGCACAGCCTGGGCAGTTTCTAATGGCACCACATTTTCCATGTTACCAGTCAAACCC
Source organism: Cnemophilus loriae (assembly GCA_013397755.1). NCBI lineage: Eukaryota > Metazoa > Chordata > Aves > Passeriformes > Corvidae > Cnemophilus > Cnemophilus loriae. The sequence goes on from VZTF01007867.1 coordinate 696,724, forward strand.
ACATTATTCTCACCAGCCTGGTGGTGAACTGCTTCCTGTCTTGTCTTAAGACAACCCTGCACCAAGGAAGCAGCTATAATTAACAGTTTCTTTCCATTTACTTCCAGAAATTATCATTATGTCGTACTCTCTTCACCTCCTTCAGATGTTCTCTCACATTACAGCCCCTCTGTAAGGGCTCTACTCAGATGGCATCAATGCTGCTTCCTGTTGGCCACGGGGGAAGCTACAGGTTACACTTAAAAGGCGAAAAATTTATTATTTATGTCAACTGCAATTCAGCCTAAGCCTAAAACACAAACTAGGCCTTCCCCCACACCACCACCACTGTTAAACAGATGTGGTCCAGCATGACTGACTTAGGAAAAACTACTCTATCTTAAGGAAGCTTTTTCTTAAGCAGCTCATGTGAAGGGATTGTTCTTCAGGCAAATGCATTTTTTGCGCAATTTTAGAGGCTATTATTGCACTTTGTTCCAGCTGTAAGGAGCCTACAGTGACAACGAGTACAAAACAATGACAGTAAGATAGCCAAGACTTGCTTTAAGTAATGAAAATGCTACAGAGAAGTGAAGGAGGAGATCTGACACCTAATGGGTTTTGGCCTTCTGCACAAGAAGGCAACTTGAGAAACGAAGCCAAAATAGTACCTTAGCTTTCCCCATCTCGCAGGCAGCTTGGTTCACTCCTCTCCTGACTGAGGCACAGACCACAGTCTGTGCTCAGAACCGCTGTGATCACAACGCCCTGGCCCCTAGAAACACCAGCTCTGCCCCTCACAGCAGCCACTGCCTGTACAGCATTTGCTCTTTTCTGCTTGGTTTGAACAGTTAGAAGTTGGTTTTAACTTAAACCCAGAACCTTCAGCTACATTTAATGCCTTAGCCCGTCTGGTTAAGAACCTCTTTCTGTGGGAAGTTTGTCACTCATCTTCATTCCACTAGAAAGTATTTGTGGTTATGTGGTCATTTCCTGTGTCTCCAAGACCAAGAGGGAGCAAAACCATCTTCCCTTGAGAGCAAAGTAATGCATTTCACTTTAATTCTATATAAAGTTACACCAGAGATAAACAATGGCAGAGCTGATGATGAGTTTTACAGGTTTAAGTTCTCACATGCTCCATTTCCTCTTAAAGAGGCAACATGTCCCTTCAAAGAGCCTCCCACCTGACCAGGGGACACTCCAGCTGTTCCTCCTAAAGATCAGCACCTCTAGGCCAGGCTTTAACTTCATAACAATAAAACATGAAAGGTTTATCTTACAATAAAAACAAACGAACATGGAAAAGCAAAGGGCTTGATCCACGCCAGGCACATTTTCCCTCCCTTTCTTGCATGACAGACTCTTTGGAGGAAAAGGCCACAGGAAAGAGTACAACCCATTTTTCACCTCCTCTGACAGTTTAAAATGTTTAACTAGAAAAACAGCCTCTTCCACCCCACATCCATCACTTCAGCCTAAACTCATTTACAGTGTCAACAGGGGACAGGACACTTGTGTGGACACCTCAGCCCTGCTCCCCGCTACGCGTCCCAGCCGCACAGCGCGGCACAGCCACATGGAATTGGCATTAGGCAGCAAGCCCAGGCGCCAAAACTTTTTCTTTCTACTTTTTTGGCTCTTACACCTTCCAAGAAAAACGTCCCGGTACCTCCGATCAATCTAACACGCAGGAGGGCACGCGCTGTACACCCAACAGGACATCATAAAAGTGTCTCGGACAGAAACACAAATCTTCAGGATGGGCTCCTGCCCCATAAGAACATCTGGGAAAAGCTTTTTCTATAAATTTAATCAACAGTTGCCCCAAGAGTGATACTACACGGTTCTTTCCTAGGCTACCCAAGCAGCTACAGGCTGAGGCAGCTATTAACACAGCCACACCTAGATGTACTTTGCTTCAATAGCCTGAAACTTAAAATAGAAGCATTAAAATACGCTCATCGAGATCTGGCAGATGTGTTGCTGTTACTATAGCAGCTGGAAGGTTTTCAATTACTTAATCCCAAAATGAAAACTATTATTTTCCTTTGCCATTCCACACACACAAATACAAAACTGAGAGCTTCAGCTTCCAATCCCACTCTGACAAGATACATAAAGAATTGCTTTGCAAAAATGTGGAGGAAAGCTGCCTTCATACACCAGGGCCTTCACAGGGCAGCACTTAGCACCGGTTAGAAATCCGAGACCATGAAATCACTTATTTACGGAGAGAATTAATTTTAAGCAGACTCTTTGCAAGGTCTTAGTGGCAGGAATCAGATTTTCTTCAAACACCAACTTTGAAGCTTTCATTCCCATCTCCCCTGTGGTGTGGGTTGTTTGCAGAGCAGACAGAAAAATGAGCAAGGACACTAGAAGAAAACATGGTGAAATTATATACCAAGTACTCAAGAAAGAAGCAGAAAAAAGAGTGTTTTGTTTTATACTAGCATCTGACTGTAGTAACACAGAAAAACTGGAATAACAAAATATTAATATCCAAATATCATTATAATCAAAAATCCTGACATGCTTTCAGGGGCTGCTTTCACCCTTAAGCACTCAGGGTCAGGTCAAGTGCTGCTCGAAGGCAAACCCTGGGTAAACATCAGCACTGCTGCAGATGCACAGGCAGCAGCACAAAGGGCCCATGACGTCCCAAGGAACCACAGTGACAACGGACCACAAACTTCAGCCTCACACCAGAGACCGCTGAATGAACTGAGTGACTGAATGAACTGTGAGACCTGAGGGCACATTTTCTCCCTCCTTTAAAACGGAAAGGGGGGAGGAGTGGAAGCTGCTCTATGATGAGCTGGTGCAACTTCCCTGTGAGGATGGGGAGGCCCTGGCACAGATTCCCCAGAGCAGCTGTGGCTGCCCCTGCATCCCTGGAAGTGTCCAAGGCCAGGCTGGATGGGGCTGGGAGCAACCTGGGGTGGTGGATGAGCCTTAAGGTGCCTCCCAACCCAAACCACTCTGCGATTCTATGATCAATACTGCACCAAGCTTTTAGACAAACCAGAGCTGTGCTTGCTTTAGAAGCTCCTGTATAAGAAATCAGCAATATTCTCGTAACACAGAAAATACCCCTCTGACAGGAAACTTTACCTTGTCTTACTGCAATTACATGTTCTGCTAATAAAAACAATAACATTGCTGAAAAGAAAGATTTAGAAGGAGTAAACACACCCACACTCAGGGCTTTTAAAGCCCAGCTATGAGGGTTGGCAACGCTGCTGCTTCACACCCACCCAGCACAGGCTGGCCAGTACTGACGTCTGCTGGCCCAGCTCAGAAACAGAGGCACCCGGAGCAAGAAGAGTTTCAGGGGCATCTCACTGGCAGGAATGAAGAGGAAAGGAGCCTGATCGTTCTCAAACCTCGCACTATTATTTATGATCACCAAGGATGTGCCAGCAGCCCTGAAAGGATTTTCTCAGAGAACTGTTTCTGATATAAAAAAACAACAGTCTTGTTCCCACCTACTGCTGTAACATCTCAAGGACCAAACTTCAGGAAATCATTTGGCTACAGTCTCTTTCCCCTGGGCACTGCCACTGCATGCCACCTCCAAAAAAGGCAGAGCTGGCATCTTATCAATGCACCAATGCAGAGGTTCGGGAAGTCAGGGCATTTTGGACTCATTTCCTGTGGAGCAGAGCTTAGAAGGTCTGGGGCTTGCAAAGGCTGCAGTGGCAGATGGATTGTCACAGCTCTTCTCTCAGGTTCTCTTGCTCCAAAGGCCACCAAGAGCAGGCTGGCACAGCTGGTGGGGCACACCCCAGCAGGGCACACTCCCTGACTCATCTGGAATGCCAGCCAAGAGGAACAGCAGGGCACAGTGCAGTTAGGAGACCTGGATTCTTAAAGAGTTTCCTGTCTTTTTCTTCCAACAGAAGATAATACTCCTTTAATTTGTAGATGGACATTGTATTCAGAGCTCTGCTAACATCATAACTAAATATTGCTGTTAGATTTTGGACTAAAAGCCTATTCTCAGAACAGCACTTGCCCACCTCTTCCAAAGAAAACATTTTTTGTTGTCTGTGCTGCCTCCCTGCACAGTCTGAGCCATGAGCAGTTCATATTTACACTGCCTGGTCTGCTGCAAGACACAACTTGTAGAGCTGGATCTTCTGCACGACAAGGAAAAATAACTCGGGGTTCCAACAAAGCCCACACAACAATGCAGTTGTGTGCTCACATAATATCCATGTTCTCCAGCAATAAAAACAAATCCCCAAAGGAAGAACAAGCCTTCTGACCTGGTAGCTAAGACTGGATGGCCACGACACAACTGCCAAGCAAAAAAACACTTCAAAACAGGAATTTCAGGATTTTTGTATATTTAGACAAAGTCTAATCCAGTTTTCAGAAAGTGTAATCAAGTTTTATCATTATATAGACTGACTTTATCCTATTCATAACCATGTGAAGGATTATTTAAAAATACTGATATTGCAATCCATACAATGATTCTTTCTGAAATATCCAATCTGTGGAATGACACAAACAATACAATTTCACCCTTGCCATTAACAGAACAGCTATTCAAGCAGGCCAGATGATGAAAGCCAGAAGAAATCATGTTAACAGTTGCAGGAGAATTCAAAGCACCCTTTTCTCTTTAAAAAAATCCCTATTAAATGGAAATTAGAAGCATTTTATTTTCAGATGTCAAAACAGAGGATTAGAGGAAAATGAAATCACTATACTGGGTTATTTACAAGCTTCCAGGCTGAATTTTGGTCAATCACAGACATACATCAAAACATTTCTCTCCTGAAAAAAAAAAATTAACTTCAACACAGCAACTTCACACGCACAAGTCAAGAAGCAAACAGCTTCCCCAGGATTACCTTCCAGTATCAGGGAAATTACAGTGTTCAACTCATTTAGAACAACAACAGCTTCAAAACAAACCAAGACATGTGGGCACATAAACCTCTTTCTCTTCCACACATACTCTTTGTTGCCTCTCTGTCCCCTGGAAACAGCACATAATAATAATTTGTCCAAAATTACAGCCTTGCAGCAAAAAACACCTCTGTCAGTCTTTTGTGAGTAATTGTCTTTCCAAATAAACAGCCATGAACTATCAATCAGTTAAACAAACAAACCAACCCTTTGAACGGGGTTTGGAGCCTGCAGGACTGAGGCAGACCACAACACTTTTTACTTCGCCACCCCTCCTCTGCAGAGCTCCGCTGATGAAAAGGAAGAAATGCAGACTGGGGAGGACACAGGAGCTGAGAAAGGTTTGCAAGCTGGGAAGGAAAAGAAAGCCACGGTAGTTCGTCTCTGCTCCCACACCCCAAACAAACAACTTCTGTAAGAAAGTAACAAGTAGCTTTCCTGCAGGAAAAGTCAGCATCAGAATGAAAAAAAGGAACAGAAAGTTAAATGATTTAAATGACTGCCTGGGTGAAAAGCCATGAGAATGGTGCAAAGCCAGAGCCAGCAGGACCTGGACTGTCCCTCAGAAACCGCCCGGTCAGCTAAGAAAGCACAACCCAGTTCCCTGCAAACTCTGTGCTCACAACTACATATGGAATGGAAGAGGAACAAAACCACCTGGATACAGCCTTATCATTAGCAAAACAAACAAATATCAGTCCTAATAAAAACGAGGTGACCACAAGCTCCATTTAACAATGGCTCAATGTTCTGCGCAGGCATAAAAAGGTTTACTTACTCTTTGAAATTAAATACTGTCCTAACAACGCCTGACAACATCCTCTGTTTGGAGCTAACAGGAAAAAGTTAATACTAAACTACAAGATCCACACAGGTAGTGACCAAGAGCTCAAAAACGTAATACAGCATTTCAAAAGATGCAACACAAGATAAATATTTATTTTGGAAGTTTTAGGGGCAGGAGATCAAGTTTTTTTCAGGAGCTCGGTCTCCAACTAAAACAGCATTGCACAACTACAAACAACAGAGCTAAGGACAAACCCCGGCTTACGCAGCGTAGCGGGAATCCTGACGGGCTGAGGACAGGCTGCACAGCCCCCAGCTGGAATTCCAAACCACATTACTGCTCATAAAGCCAGCCTGAGAGCTCTACCTCCCCTTCTCCCCCTTTTCTGTTTCCCATGTGCCTCCAGCCCTCAAACTAATCCACAGGAGTTATCTGCCCACAGTTCTCACAGACGCTGGGAAATGTTGCGCATGCAAGGCTCCAGAAATTCAGCGCTTTCCTTTATTTAGAGAGCCTGAAATGGGAAAACACCGGGCTAATCACAGTGTTTGTTTTTGCCCAGCCATTGGCTGGGAAGATCTCCCTGGCTGTAGCACTCAGGAAGGATGTAAAGGAGCGTTTGGGAGGGAAGCTGTGGCCACCAAAGGGAAAAGTCTGACAAAAAAAGATGTTTACCAAATCCTGTATCCCATGTAACAAGCAACTAAATCCTCAAGTAAAAAAGTTTATTTTCTTTCCTTCTTTCTTTCCAGTACAACAACCACCCTTGATAATTTATTGGAAATTCCAGCAAACTTTGCAGTAATTTTATAAAACCAATCAACACAACCACTCAAGGTTTTAATGTCCCTGCAGACAAAACAATCATTCCCACTGGGATACCACGGAAAAATTTGTGTTGTCAGCACACAGTTCACGCAGGAGGTGGCCAGTACAAATGCTTCAGTTCCTGATCAATTGTAAAAGCACTCAAACCAGAAAACTGCCCTCACACATGAAGAGAAACACATGTCTGAACCCATCCCACTGGGTTTGGTGCTAAGATAAAGAGATGCAGCACATGTGACTTTTTGGGGCAGTCTAATGAAAAACATGAATTTGACTGATATCTCTACTCAGCATCCTCGTGAAGCCAACACTGGGAATCCTCGGACGGGAACACCAGTGCACAAGGCAAAGCAGCTTCTCTTTCTTCTGTTGCCACTCTAGGATGGAAGAAAACACTGAATCAGAACGAAAGGCCCACTGAAGGGTCAGGCTGCAGGGCAGGAGTGCCGGTGACAGACACCAAGCTAAGCAGTGCAGACACACCCGAAGGATGGGGCTGTCCAGAGGGACCTGGGCAAGCTCGAGGAGCGGCCCATGGGAATCCCATGAGGTTTAACAAGCGCGGGTGCTGGTGCTGCACATGGGTCAGGACAAGCCCCGGGATCAAGCCAGGCTGAGGGATGAAGAGATCGGGAGCAGCCCTAGGGAGAAGGACCTTGGGGTGCTGGTGGGTGAGAGCTGGACACGACCCAGCCCAGAAACTCCCCGTGCCCTGGGCTGATCCCCAGCGTGGGCAGCAGCAAAGGGGAGATTCTGCCCCTCTGCCCCGCTCAGGTGAGACTCCACCCGCAGAGCTGCCTCCAGCCCTGGGGCCCAGCGCAGGAAGGACGTGGAGCTGCTGGAGAGCGCCCAGAGGAGGCGCCAGGGGGATCCGAGGGATGGAGCAGCTCTGCTGGGAGGAAAGGCTGAGAGAATTGGGATTGTTCAGCCTGGAAAAAAGAAGGTTTTGGGGTGACCTAATTGCAGCCCTCCAGTACCTGAAGGGAGCTAACAGGAAATATGGAAAGAGACTCTGGAGAAGGGCCTGGAGAGACAGGACAAGGGGAATGGCTTCCCACTGCCAGAGGGCAGGATATGGTTGGATAATGGGAAAAAATTCTTCCTGTGAGGGTGGGGAGGCCCTGGCACAGGGTGCCCAGGGAAGCTGTGGCTGCCCCTGGATCCTTGAAAGTGTCCAAGGCCAGGCTGGACAGGGCTTGGAGCAACCTGGGATAGTGGAAGGTGTCCCTGGCCATGGCAGAGGGTGGGATGAGATGAGCTTTAAGGTCCTTTCCAGCACAAACCAGCCTGTGATTCTGTGAAATCAACCCCGTATCCACTTCTTTCAGCCTCCAGGGCAGAGGATGTACAGGATTCCGACATGTACAGCTGCAGTATGGAACAAGTTCTTGTTTATAATTTGGTATACTTAATATTTTATGATAAAGCAACCAATGCTATGGAAACATAAACATAGCCAGATATGTTTGTCAGACAAACCTGAGTAGAATTTCATACGGAAAAACACTGCTCTGGAGCACTTGACACTTTTCAAAGGTCTGTTATAAACAATGGAAGTTTCAGTTTACTTAAAATTATTAAACATCTTTTCTAATGGAAAAGTATTAGGCAACTAAAACCCCCGAGTTCCTCATGAGCTTTCAAGCACAAGGCCACTGCAGCAACACGAAATAAACATTCACATTTCCCAGATATTATTTACGGTTCTAAAAGACACATCTGCACCAACGTGGAACGAAGATCTTTCGTGTCAGACACTGCACTTCTTGCTCCATACATTGCATTTGAAGATCTGGGCTTGTCAACACATTCTGTGAAGCCACAAGCTCTGCCTGGTGTCACTCTGCAGCCGGTCACAGGGCGAGCACGGCGCTGCCACCACAGCCACCACCACCCCGAAAACTCACAGTACTTACAGAAACCTCGTGAATGGTTTGCTGCAGAAAACCGAGGCATGGCCATAACTCTCGCTTTAAGGGCAAATAAATACGGAAAAAACCCAACAGAACTGTTCCCTTACTTTACGAAAAAGCAGAACCACAGGGCTGGGACACGCACGGAGCTTCTCAATGTCACACTCCACACGCCGTACTAAGTGACACGTGCCAAAGCTCTCAGCGTGTCACGCTGCCTACTGCCTTTAATAAACGCAGCCCCCCTCGCACACGGAGTGATGTGAGCAGCTCTGCACAGACTGGTTTCAAACCCACCGTCGCAGCACCGGAGGCGACCAAGGTCGCGCCACGCCAGGACCCGGCCGTGCCTGCCCGCCGCTCATTCATTCCGGCCGGGAGGCCTCCCAGATTTCCTACGGAGGCCAGACTTCCCACGGAAACCTCTTAGCTTCAACACAGGGAGTGACCAGAGGTCAAACACGCCCGGACCGCGGTAAGCCGGGGCCGGGCCGGGGCGCAGAGCTGGGAGCGGGCCCGGCGGGGGTCCGAGCCCGCGGCCAAGGTCACCTTGCCAGGCCCGGGGTCGCCGGCTCTACCCGACGCCGGGGGCCGCCACGAGGGCGGATCCTCCGGACACCCTGAGCCCCTCTCGGGCTCACAACCGCTCTGAAGCGAACCCAGGGCGGCGGGGGACAGTGGGCCCCGCGCCGCGGGGACACGCCGGCGGCCGCTCTCCCAGGTCCGGGGAGCCCGGGGGACCACCACCGCTCTTCCCCGGGCCCTCCCGCTCCGTCGTGCCCGTGCCGCCCTTACCCAGCTTGACGGCGGAGTCCGCCACACACCGGTCCCACTTCCTGCCCAGGTCGCCCTCCGACGCCATCTTGCCCGTCCCCTCACCTCCTCCCCCGAGCAACTCTCGCGAGAGCTGGTGCTCCTCCTATCGTCCGCGCCGGCAGATCTCGCGAGATTTCGCCGCCGTTGCCACGGTAACCGGCAGGCGGGCGTCATGGCCGCCGCGCCCGACCTTGGGCCCGGCCCAAAATCCCCTTTTTCCCCGTAGGATCCTGCCCAAAACGCCGTTTTTCCCCGTAAGACTGGGCTCGCCACGTCCCCAGCCCGTCCCGGGTTCCATCTCTCCGTCTAGAGCTCCCGCTGTGTCCTTGTTAGGCCTCGTCTCCCTCAGCCTATGGCAGCAGCCCTACCTCCTCGCAGGCGGCCGCGCTGGGCCGGCGCCCGCCGCCCCCCTGCCCGCAGGGCTCTCGCCTCATCCATGGTAAGAGCCGAGCTGTGCTGCAGGGCCAAGTTGCTTCCTGCAGCCTTGGCTACATCACTGGACACACACTCCCGTGTAGGTTTTCCCTGGCAGTGGTCCTACGTCCTACACAGCTCCTGCATCACCTCAGCAGGAGGGAGAACGTTCCAGAGCACTGGAACAGGTGCCCAGAGAGGGCGTGGAGTCTCCCTCGCTGGAGACATTCCAAACCCACCTGGACACATTCTTGTGTCACCTGCTCCAGGTGTCCCTTCCTTGGCAGGGAGGTTGAAACGAGTGATCTCCAGAAATCCCTTCCAACCCTAATGATTCTGTGATTTTTGCTGTCTGGCCTCAGCTGCTCTTCAGAGCCTGAAATGAGATTCAGGTGTGTGACAGCTGTTGTCAATCCCTATCAATATCCCAGGAATCGCCTCATTTTAAGAGCAACCTGGGCCCCCCATATTCTTGTTTATTTGAGAAAACGAGCTGAATAATCTCAGCAAGATCATTCTGTCACGTTAAAGAAGTTATTCCACACAATAGGTTGGTCATTAGAATCACAGACTTGCAGAATGGTTTGGGTTGGGAGGAATATTAAAGTTGATTCAGTTCCACCCCCTGCCATGGGCAGGGACCTCCTTCCACTATCCCAGATTGCTCCAAGCCCCGTCCAGCCTGGCCTTGGGCACTTCCAAGGATCCAGGGGCAGCCACAGCTTCTCTAGACAGCCTGTGCCAGGGCCTCTCCACCCTCACAGGGAAGAATTTATTCCTTGTATATGTAAATATGTATTTCCTAATGTTAGAGGAAGAGGTTGTGGGAAGGGTTCCCCATGACTCATGGGGCTTCAGCTCACCCTGCAGCGTGCTACAGCTTTGTGGAGCCAGCAACGTAAGTGTGAATGTCTTCAAACCTACTATAATGAATTTTGTGTTGCAAATGGTGTGTAGGCTGCCTGGAAGGCATTCTCTAGAAGCCTTGTGAAAAAAAACGCAGGGTGTTTGTCAAGTACTAATGTCCCCATTCACACCGTGAGGCAATTTTTAGCTGTGATTGCTTGTTTTGATTTCTTCAAGTTCTGGCAAATTTCTTTATCGAGGTGGAGGAGGCTCTGCTGCTTCATAAAACTGGAAGTTCTTTCACAAGTCAATTACAGACTAAAGCCACAAACAGAAGTCAAAAATTCTTGAAGGTGGCAAAAATTTCATTAAGTTATTGTTGGTTTGGGTCTTTCATTTATCTTAAAAGTACAACTGGTTTTGATCTAGAGTCATGATGGAAGATTTTTCCTTTTAATGGGTTTGGTTCAACTCCTTCACATATCACGGAACAATCATAATTAACTGTTATTTTCACTTCCTTATAAAATCTAAATGGCTTTTTAAAAGTTACTTTGAAAGGCACATGGTTAAACCGAGCCCTTGGAGGTTCAAGAGATTTCCCTGGAGAAGGCAGCCCTTGTTCTGGCAGGGGATCTTCCTTTTCTCTTCCTCCCCCTGCAATTTGCTCAAATCAGCCTGCATTGCTGCATAGTTGGTATCCAAAATAGAACCACGCATCGAGTTACTTATAAAAATACCAACATGATCCAGCAGTTTTTTCCCTGAACAGCTACAGAATCCTTTCTGAAACCGCTGCCCCAGTGGTGCCAGCTCCACTCTCCCGTTTCCAAACAGCTCTGGAAAATACCAAGAAGGGAAAGATAACTTGAAGCCTCCAAAATAATTCTTTAATTTTCATCCCCAGAATTAAATTCCAGAAGGCAGTGTTTAAAACCAACCCAGAAATGTGGTCTTCTCTTGGCAAAAACAAATGCTCAGTGCAGGCCAGCATAGTCTCACTTCACACTTACTCATTTTCAGGCTGTTGGGCTCCCTGGAAAACGCTGTTTTTTGGGATGAGGGAAGCAGTGGCGAGCAGCTGGATTGTGAGGCACTTCATAAAGGGTTGTGTTGCTGTGTCTCAGTGTATCCTGACAGCCTCACCTCAGGACCTGGTGCGTTAAACCCTTTCCAAGGGGATGGAATAGTTCAGGGTAATTGTTTTGAACGTTCAGCTTCCTTTGGAGAAATCACTCTGCTGCTTTTAAATCCCAGAGTCACCGAGTGATCAGAGGGGGCTCTGGAAAACGTTATCCATTAAGGATCTAGAGCACATTCTTTGTACCCCTTCTCCACCCCAGGGAAAAATTAAGGCAGGAGGGAATGCGTCCAAAGCCAGGCTTTTCTCTCCATTGCTATAGTTACTTGGCAATTAGACCCTCGCAGTGTAATATCAAGTATTTATTATTGTGGGACTCCAAGGTGATGTTTAGAACATGCAGTTTTGAAAAACCTTTTTTGCATTTTACAGCCCTGCATGTGCTGTCCCAGGATTCCTTCCCTCCCTTCGCCCCTCATGCTCTCCTCTCCTTTCTTTCCAGTAAATAAGTGTATGAGTAAGTGGAGGAAATGAAGCCAGAAAGCTTCAAAATGAGCCCTGTATTTCTCTGGTGGAAGTCACCTCCTAGCTGGAGTAGGTTCAGACCTTGTACCCCCAGTTTTGTTACCCATATACCTGACTGAGTTGTGATGGAATCAGGAACTGCTCGCCAGGAGTTAGACACTGCTTTAGGTTTTCAGCAGAAGGCCATCAGATAAGCCAGAGGCAGGACTGGGGATCTCAGATGAATAAGTACCATTATTATTCTTCAAAATTGCTGCTTCCCTGGTGTCCAGTGGAAGATCCGTGTGGAGGGCACTTCCAGTGCTGTGTCCAGTTCTGGGATCCTCACCACAAGAAGGCCATGGAGGGGCTGGAGCGTGTCCAGGGAAGGGAACGAAGCTGGGGAAGGGGCTGGAGCACCAGGGGCAGCAGAGGGAGCTGGGAAAGGGGCTCAGCCTGGAGAAAAGGAGGCTCAGGGGGGACCTTGTGGCTCTGCACAACTCCCTGACAGGAGGGGGCAGCCGGAGGGGGTCGGGCTCTGCTCCCAGGGAACGGGGACAGGAGGAGAGGGAACGGCCTCAGGCTGGGCCAGGGGAGGCTCAGGGTGGACACCAGCAGGAATTTCTTCCTGGAAAGGGTGGTCAGGCCTTGGCAGGGGCTGCCCACGTCAGTGCTGGAGTCCCCATCCCTGGAGGTGTCCAGGGAAGGCCTGGAGGTGGCACTCAGTGCTTGGGGCTGGGGACAAGGTGGGGATCGGGCACAGCTTGGACTCGATGGGCTGGGAGGGCTTTTCCAACCAGAAGGATCCTATGGTTCCACAGCTGCACTTGGAGGTGAGGAGCTCCTCGGGAACTGCACCAGCTGGAATTCAAACCCGTTTCAACAGAACAGACTTCCTTTCAACTGTTATCTCTGGCTTGTTCATAGAGCAGGATGAGTTTTTGTTTCAAAAGTTCTCAGCAAGTTTCTTTTCAATCTTGAACCTTCCCCAGGATGAGAGTATCACCTCTTATCCTGTTTTTTCAAAGAATCCTAAAGCATCCCTTGTGTCATTTCCCCACTGGATACTAATACACTCTTGCTCTCCTCTTTTCCAAAGAATACACATGCAGCTTCTCTCATAGTTTTAAATAACATGAATCATCTCCCACACACGCATTTATTATTTATTTTTCTGCCAAGATCTGCACAGGAAGGCAGCAGTGTAGGAGTTATCTGATTGAAATGGTTGACACAGCCTCAGTGTGGGCCCCCACTCACAGCTTCCTGTACTTCCAGAACAATTCTTTCACGTTACAGAGAGATCAGACCCGGGTGGGAACCTCCAACTCTCAATCTCCACTCCGGTGTGTTGGGTTTTTCCTCCCAAACATAGGCCACATTCACCAACAGACATTGATGCTTCTTTCTCTCTTTGAAAACCTTTTAGCTATCTAAGCAACAACAACAAAAAAAGTCTGAGGAGAAAGAACCCCCTCCTCAGCAGGACTTTGCCCTGAAATGGGAAAGGTGCCAGCGACTCCATTAAGTCTCCTGTGCTGTCCTTATTGATTTTATGTGGACGGCAGTCGGAAGCTGTGGGATGAACAATACTCTGAGGCTGAGCTGACTTGCATTAGCAGGGACAGCTTGTACTGCAGTGAAACATCCTGCAGGCTTTCTGTGGGGATCACATCCACGTTAATTAGCACGTTTTGTGCCTGTGCTGATGGATTTCCACGCCGCTCTGGTTGGATTTGGTGTGTGGTGCTGCTGGTTCCAGCTGTCAGGTGTGGCTGGTTGAAGCAGAACTTGGAAAAATGGGACAAGATGTGTCACAGCTCATTGTGCTAATTCTGCTCTAAGCTGCTTTTGCCATAAAGATGAAGTTTGCCCCAAAAATCTCGGCAGGAAAGCACTTGCATGGAAACACTGACCTGAGTTTTTGCCTGAGTTTTAGTAACTCTGAAATTCCAGGCAAAAGCAGTGCCCTGGCATTTTGTGTCTTTATTTTCTGTGCACTGTTTTGTGGTCATTTTTTAGAACAGTAGAAAGAAAAACTCCTTGTGCTGTATCGATGAGGTTTTCTAACGAATAAGCCTGTGAAAAAGTGCTGGTTTTCAGCCTTTCAGTATGTTTTTCCATTCGTCCATGTCTCTGGCTAATTCTATACAGATTCTAACTACTGAACCGTGACCATTGTATTAAGAAAGAATCCAGGCCCTTACAATTCTTTTGGCTGGTATATTAGCAGGCTTCAAATGAAGTGCAACGTGTCAAGGAAAAAGTAAGGGAATGGAAAGTTTTGTTTCTTTCTGGTGTATTTAATCAGCTTCTCCTTGATTCTTTTTTAATGACAAGCCGCAGACATTATTGCTAGTTAATGACCAAGTTTGACAAGAATGTCCTCAATACTCTCTTTGCTCAGGCTAAAGACAGCTCCTGTCTCTCAAGTTTTCTGAGCTGAAAATACAAAGTTAAAGGAGCAGCTGCAAGAAGAGGAATAAAGTGTCCTGGCATATGCAGCTAAGTGGGATGTGCTGGAACACAAGGGATCCCAGTAGTCCTGCAGTGTATGGACATCTTGGGCTGCTGCTGGGTTTATTGTCCTTTCCATTAACCAAAGGAGCAGATCTGCTTGGGTGCTGATGGAGTGGAAAAAAGTCTGGTTCAACATTCTTGGTGCAGGGAGGGGAATGCCTCAAACCTCACACTCAACGGGCGATATGTTGTTTTTCATTAAACATGGTATTTGGAGTTACTCATCAGTTCCTGCAGGAAATGGGGAAACTCTTGAAACCTTTAAATTCCAAGAGTACACTCAGCAAAGATTCAGGATGGGGGACTTTTTTTATTGTTTGTGTGGTATTTTGACACTGTGTACAAAGATCTCCATAGTGAGAACTATCTGTGGCTTGAACATAGAATTCCAAGACGCTGGGTAGTGTTGTAGGTACCTTTTTCCTATATTAGTTTCCAAGAAACACTCGGTTTTCAGCCTCAGACCAAGTGATGCTGCTGTTTTACTGACTCTGACTAATAAAACCCAGCAAGCTAAACTTTACCATTGCTGGAAGACTCTTGCAGCAGTAAATTCAATTTATGAGAACTCCTAATAAAAGTTTACGTATCTTTCAAGTGCCATGAAAGAAAATGGGCAATCTGACCAAAAAAAAAAAAAAAAAAAAAAGAAAGCTCAAGATGTTTCTTTCTTTATTAAAAAAATGACTATTCAGTGAAGCATGAAGGTTTTTTCTCAGACCTTGTTCCTCAGCATGTTCTCACAGTCACCCTTGGTCCCGGATAAATGCTGGAATAAACAAAATAAATAGCGTTTCACCACGCATGCAGGAGGATAAAATAAAAACCACATCGTGCTGGACCACAAATGCTTCAGGAAGTTCTGGCTGAACGTGAAAAGTACTTTGTAATGCTAATAAGTGTTTATCCTTTTGCTTCCTCGAATGTAATCAAACGTACAGGGAAAGCACATGGATTTTAGAGCTGCTGATTGCAGGATCAAAAGCCTTGTTATTAATTGCACATGAATCTGATGTTGTTGGGCCGCAAAGATGTCAACTGACATCATTGTTTGCTTCCTTTGTTTATAGACCCTCATTTTGGAGAGGGGCAATGCCTGACACGAAGCCTTTTGAGTGCTCTTTCCTGTGTAGGTGGGTGATCCATGCCAGGAGGTTTGGGAAACGCCTGAGGCGCAGCTAACGCCACCTCACAGCACTTGGATTCATGGAATATCCCTGAATTTGCTGCGTTTGGTGCCAACCCCTCCACAAATCCCAGCAGAAGGCGGGATTCCAGTGGAAGATCCGTGTGGATGGTGGTGACATCCATGGACCTTCTGCCTGCTGGGATCCGCTCCCCACTCCAAACTGCAGCCTGCCTGCGAGAGTCTGGTCCTAAATCTTAATAAACAAACAACAGAAAATCCTTGAAACATGGCCTGCTATAAACAAGCAAAGCAAACAGCTGGTCCTCATTTGAAAAAGATGTGACATCAATTTCAAAACGAATCTGCGGATCTTCTTAATGCAAATATTTTTGGGAAAACAAAAAGCAGCTGTTTATTCTTCTTTATACCTATTAGCAGGAAAACAAAATCCAGGATGCTTGTATTTCTTCCGCTAAGAAAAACATCCTCTTGGCCTCGACATTCATTTGGAGCTCAAATTGTTTGAAATATACTGGGCTGCCTAATTCTGCTATTGCTGTGCTGCTCCAGCAAGCAGCTAGGAGCTGTTTCTGTTCAAAACTAAAAGCTACTAACAAGCAGAGTTGTCATTGGATACTTCGCGTGAATTTTGTGACAGAAGGAAGGAAGTTTAGAACAGGCATTTTCAAATTCATCAGTTCCGGCCTCCCAGCCCTGAGGAGTACATGTACGTTAGATGTGTGGATCCCTGGAAGATGAATGAATAATTTGGCCTGTGTAATGAACAGGTTTGCTTTTCTTAATTACTGCTGGGAGGCAGCTCCGAGGGAATGCAAGGACTGGAGGAGGATCTGGGGACTGCAAAATAGGAGCTATTTGGCATTGCTGCATCTTACAAAGCAGGTTGAAGGAAGTGAGGCTGAGGAATAGTGGCAAAGAACTGAATTTGGAGTCTCTTGAGCCTTCTGAGGTCATGTGGCTGCTCTCCCAGATGTGGAAGGATAATTTCCCACCTTTGGGTTTGTTTGGTACTGATTATTGATGGAGTTTTATGTGGTTTTGTGTTTCTGTGAAGTAATACAGCTCCTGTTTTTCCTGAGATTGTTCTACAGTTTTCTCTCCTTCCTTCCCGGGTTCATTTTCTTCCTGCTTGGAAAACACCAGTGAGAGCTGTTCCATCTGCATGGGCTCCATTGTGGTGCAAATTCATGTGGTGCAGTCCTGTCTCTGGCTATTGTAACCAGATCCATGGCCAAGCTGTTCGCTTCCCTGGAAATGGGGGTTGTCCTTTGCAGGCTGAAAGCTTGGCTGGTTTGCCCCGTTAAGGAGCAGTCAGAGCTGCTACCTCCTGCCAGGTGCTGTTTGGTATCTGATAGCTGGGAACGTTCAGCGTCCAGCCACAAACACCTGAGATAACGTGTGAGTGCAAGGGCAGAGCTTGGCCTGGGTCATCCCCACCGGGGAGGATGTGCCACAGTGTGACATCCAAGGGAAAAGCCCTGTGTGACTCCCTGCCTGTGACATCCAAGGGAAAAGCCGTGTGTGACTGCCCGTGTGACATCCAAGGGAAAAGCCGTGTGTGACTCCCGTGTCTGTGACATCCAAGGGAAAAGCCGTGTGTGACTCCCGTGTCTGTGACATCCAAGGGAAAAGCCGTGTGTGACTCCCGTGTCTGTGACATCCAAGGGAAAAGCCGTGTGTGACTCCCGTGTCTGTGACATCCAAGGGAAAAGCCGTGTGTGACTCCCGTGTCTGTGACATCCAAGGGAAAAGCCGTGTGTGACTCCCGTGTCTGTGACATCCAAGGGAAAAGCCGTGTGTGACTCCTGTGTCTGTGACATCCAAGGGAAAAGTCGTGTGTGACTCCTCATCTCTGTGACATCCAAGGGAAAAGCCGTGTGTGACTCCTGTGTCTGTGACATCCAAGGGAAAAGCCGTGTGTGACTGCCCTGTCTGTGACATCCAAGGGAAAAGCCGTGTGTGACTCCTGTGTCTGTGACATCCAAGGGAAAAGTCGTGTGTGACTCCTCATCTCTGTGACATCCAAGGGAAAAGCCGTGTGTGACTCCTGTGTCTGTGACATCCAAGGGAAAAGCCGTGTGTGACTGCCCTGTCTGTGACATCCAAGGGAAAAGCCGTGTGTGACTCCCGTGTCTGTGACATCCAAGGGAAAAGCCGTGTGTGACTCCCGTGTCTGTGACATCCAAGGGAAAAGCCGTGTGTGACTCCCTGTGTGACATCCAAGGGAAAAGCTGTGTGTCACTCCCTGTGTGACATCCAAGGGAAAAGCTATGTCACTCCCCGTGTCGGCATTTCCAGCTCCTACAGCAAACCCAGGGAAGGGCTTTTGGCTCCCCAGGGCCAAGTCTGCAGCACAGGGAGTCCCAAGGGAGGTATTTTGGGGTCCTGGCAACAAGACTGGGGTGAAACAAGGCCTGAACTGTTCCAAAACAGCTGCAGAGGAGGTGTTGCTGCTTCATGAATCCCATGCTTTCCTGGGGTAATTGTNATGTCACTCCCCGTGTCGGCATTTCCAGCTCCTACAGCAAACCCAGGGAAGGGCTTTTGGCTCCCCAGGGCCAAGTCTGCAGCACAGGGAGTCCCAAGGGAGGTGTTTTGGGGTCCTGGCAACAAGACTGGGGTGAAACAAGGCCTGAACTGTTCCAAAACAGCTGCAGAGGAGGTGTTGCTGCTTCATGAATCCCATGCTTTCCTGGGGTAATTGTCTTTTGTAGCTCTGACATATCCCAGGTCCATATGGAGGACAAGTCAGGAGTCTGGAATCAGGATGTCTTACCTGAAATCACTGAAATGGCAATTAGTCCAGTAGAAGGAAAAAAATGCTTTATTTTGGGACAGTCGGAGCAAAATAGAAATGTTTTATTTGCACATATACCCTGATTTTGCTCTTGCCTTTGGAGATCCTCCTCCAGGTCACGTTCAGATGACTCTGGTTGGGGGGGGTTGGGTGAGATGGTTACCTGCGGTCCCCTCCCACCCTAACAAATCTGCGATCCTGTTATCCCTGTCACAACTGCCTGAGCCCTGAGGGCATCCAACTGTGTCAGCATCTGCCCGGCTTCCAGCAGGTACCTCCCACAGAACACCGAACACTTCCTTTTAAAAATAATTAATAATTATCCCTGGCCTTAAGCAGTCGGAGGCTGCTTATTTTTCCACATCACTTCAGACCTGGTGGTTACAGGCACGTGTAAAGTGCAGTTTACCTGTGTAAAACTCAGCTTTAGCGGTGACGAGTTTGCTACTTGTTACCTCTTCTGGGTGGCGTTTGCCGTGCTCCCCGCCTGCCTCGGGCTGCCTTTCGTTTAAACTTAAACAAGTGTGTTTAGAGGCGTTTAAGACAGCGACGCTGCACCACAAAGCTCCGACACCGACTGACGGCAGGGCCCGAGCTGCTGGCGCGCCCCCCGCAGGCTCCGCCCCCGGGCCCGCCCCCGGGCTCTGATTGGCCGCCGCTCTCACCCCCGCGCTGCAGTTGGTGCCGCCGTCAGCTCCTTCCCCCCCGCGCCGGTGGCGTGGTTCGCTCCGCCCCGCCCTCCNCCCCGCCCTTCCGCACAGCACCCCTGCGCCACCCCCCGCGCCCACACCGCCCCCTCGCACCGGGGGGCCTCGCCCGGCCTCCCGCGGGCGGCGGGGACGGAGGGAGGGAGGGCCCAGGCGGTGCTGCCGGGACATGGGGAGGGGTGGCCCGGCCTGGGGGCGCTGGCGGGAGGGCTGAGGTTGGCGGAGGCTCAGCCTGGCGGTCCGCAGGGCCCGGAGGCGGGGGGCTCGCCCGGGGCTCCGCTGCCCGGGTATTGCCAGGTGTCTGGGCCCGGTACCGGGCGGTGTTTCCAGAGGGAATGCTGTAGAATCCCGTGGGGAATGGTTCCGCTTTGGCGGAGAGCGGTGCCGCCCAGGGCATTGCGAACGGCGCGGGTGCAGCAGCGTCTGGGAGCGCTGGGCCCGTCCGCTGTCGCTCCTGTCCACAAATCCAAGTTGTCTCCCACTGTCTGGAAGCGGGGGTTGGTGTTGAGTGTGCCGTGATCTCATGGAATCTGCGAAATACAGGAAAGTCAAGCGCCGCCCGAGCAGGGGGTGCTGCAGCCGTGGGTGCTGCTCCTCCACAGGGCAGAGAACTTTCCTTTCCCAGGGAGAACCTCCACTTCCCTCAGCCGTGTGGAATAATCTCCGTCTCGCTGTGTTTCCCGAATGGATTAGCCCAGGGCGCAAACCCTTTCGATTTCACTTTGGTGCTGTGTGCGGGGAGCAGATTCCATCAGCTGCCGCCCAGGGCGGCGAGAAAAGGGGAGCTGGCCCAGGCCCTGCTCTGCTCCCTGCCCTCGTGGGCAGGAGCTTTTCCTGAGCCTCCTCATGGATGGAGTCACTTGTAGGGAATCACATCACTTTATGCTATTGGGGATTTGTGATTCATGTTTTCTAACATGACACTTTAAGAATGTTGAAATGTGTTTAGTTCATAAAAGAACAACCCAGAGCCTGGCTCTACAGCAGTGTAAAGGCTGTTTAACCATGCAAGTGTAATCCTTTACTTCTTACCTTCATCCACAGGGATTTCAGAGGCAATGCCTTATGTTTTTTCCCTGGAGCTGGAGCCACCTGAGATCTTTAATGTCAGGTGAAAGGCGAAGAACAGTTATGATCAAAGTTCTGCTCCTCGTTGGCTCAATCAAGAGCAGGTGCTGTACCTGACTCCTGGCAGGACAGAGCATCTTATTCCAGCTGTGTACCTTATTTTAACACAGTGACATCTGTGTGTGCGAGACCTGACTGTGGAATCTGAAACTGGGATTCCAACAAACTGTCCTAACTTCTGCCACGGCAAAAATCCTCACAGGAAAAGAGTTCCAAGAAAGCAAGGAGGCTTCATGTAAAATAACAATGGTGGTACCAACTTCTTTGAAGGGGGTGTAAAAACGTGCTGTTAGGAGAATCCAGTCAGGGTTTGAATGTAACTGACAGTCATTTGGAGGAGGTACAGCACAAATCTGGAAATTTCCTGAGTGTTACAAGCTTTTGCTGCCTTCTTGTTTTTCCGTGTTTAGTCATGGAGAGCACTGGGCATAGGAGAAATTTGATCAGAACTTCCAAGACTGTGTGGTGGTTTCCAGTGTTGAGTGGACTGCAGGGATGAGCCTGCAGCCCCCAGTTTCAACTCACGTGCAAACCCAGTGTTTAGGGTTCTTCCAGGATCTTTACTTTTAGCGGTCTGAGACCAGAATACAGAAGTGGAGCACTGGAAGGATGGAATGGCCCTTTCATTGATGAGAACAGCTGGGAGCTGCTGGTGTGGTGCAGGATACTGGGTCAGACACCTTCCTGGTAGCACAGGGTTACTGGTGTTTGTGTAGAGCAGAGATGGGAACCTTTGTCTCCTTGGAGAACTCGGAGCTGTGCCCACATTTCAGTCAGGTGCTCAGGGAAACAGGGCAGGGCAACACGTGAAGCTTGAAAACTGCCTGGATGGACGGTGTCTCCTGTGCTAAAAATAAACGGAATGCACTGTTCAGGGCAAAGCAGGACTTGGGAGAGTGGATCTGCTGAGATTTCTGGAATTGCGGGTTATGAATGGATGGAATCCAGTTACTCTTTGTAAAAATAAAACCCGTCCTTTCCGGGTTATGTAAACTGGCCTGATCATGTTAGCAAGGATTTCTTCTGCTATGCAACTCTTGAGGAAAAGGAGGACAGTTTTAGCAAAATTTATGATTTAATCATCCATAAATTCAGACTGTCTAGTGTAGCGCTGGCTGTGCATCATCCACCTAGGATTTGTGAGGCAGATAAGGAGCAGTGAAGCACAGCCCAGGGTGTGTGATGTGACAGTGGCACCAACACAAGCCTCGTGTGCTGCTCAGGGTCACTAGGATTTTCAGGACAGGAGTTGTTTGTCTGGAATCAGAGCCCATCTCTAACCTGCTCGTGTCCCTTTTGGACCCCCACCCTGTGCTGTGGGGACATTTTCGGTGTCCACAGCAAGTCCTTTGGACCCTGTGCCTCCTGAGAAACATCAACTTCAGCTGTTTTGTAGAGTCCGTGTTTTATTAGGCAAGCCAAGTGTGTGAGCTTAGCTAAATGTTATCTTAAACGGCAAATTCCCAAAATAATCAAGCCAGAGGATATCACTGGGATAGGGAATACTGCCCTTGCAGTGATGCTTAATCTTGTGGTTTCTTAGGGAGGGAAAAGCATTCACCAGCTGAAGTTGTCCAAACGGGATTTCCTCATATGGTAAATATATATGCTGATACGGGACTAGCTGACATCTGGGAGTGAAACAAAATGAAAGTGCAGCTCAGCTCTTTTGAGTGACTATTTTTAGTCCTTATTACTCGAGTTGAGTTGAGAAATTACTTTCTTTGGGAAAGCAACAATGCTGCCCTTCTCAATTTCTACTTCCACGGCTGTCAGCTTTGCTTTCCATCCATCCCTTGACTTCCCTGGATGAAGGATGGCTGGGGAGCTCGAGTTGCATGTCATCATCCAGCACTCCCCAGTGCTCTGTACTGGTCCAGTTTGCCATTGGTGCATCACGGAATCCTGGAGTGGTTTGGCTTGGAAGGGACCTTGAAGCCCATCCAGTTCCACCCCCTGCCATGGGCAGGGACACCTCCCACTGTCCCAGGCTGCTCCAAGCCCCAGTGTCCAGCCTGGCCTCGGACACTTCCAGGGATCCAGGGGCATCCACAGCTTCTCTGGTCAACCTATGCCAGGGCCTCCCCACCCTCCCAGGGAAGAATTCCTTCCCAAGATCTCATCCATCCCTGCCCTCTGGCAGTGGGAAGCCATTCCCTGTGTCCTGTCCCTCCATCCCTTGTCCATAGTCTGTGTCCATCCTTCCTGTCAGCTTCCTTCAGGTACTGGAAGGCCCCAGTTAGGTCACCCCAAAGCCTTAAAATTCAAATTTAGACTCCGGTTACTTCTGCAGACTCGATGGGCAGTGCCAGTGCCCACGTTTGCACTTCTGCCCGCCCTTTGTGGGGATGTTTGGTCGAGTCCAAGGAGCTCCTTACCCTGCAAAGTAAACTTGTAGAGAAGTGTTTTGCTGGGATTTGTCCCCTTTGAGCTGGTTCACACTGTGATAGAGCCACCTCAAGGTAAAATAAAACTATTTTCAGTGCCTGCTGGAGGGAGCAGTTTTACTGGAGAAATGTGAGGTTCTGAAAGGTGCCTGGACAGAGTTTAGGGCTATAGAATGCCAGGATGGTTTGGGTTGGGAGGACCTTTAAAGGCCATTGGGTCCAGCCCTCTCTGTGGGCAGGGACACCTTCACTAGAGCAGCCTGCTCAGAGCCCTGTCCGTGCTCAGCCCTGTTTTTTTACCCTACTTTAATCCACTGTGCTTTAATAACTTTTTTTCCCAGGCAAAGGAGATGATTACAGAAGTAGAAAATATTCAGAAGAGAGGCTGATCTTCTGTTTTTAACAATATTTTTAAGTCAATCACTTTATAAAGTGATTTATAAACTGATTTTTAAAGTGCATTACAAAATTTCCAGCTTTCCCACTGATTGATGCTAGGAGTCTTGAAGAATTCAAAAAGCTTCAACCAAATAAATCTTTGTGTTTCTCCTTAATGCACAAGACCCAAAGCTTGTGTATGCTTCAGTTCTTCCTAAGCCTCTGCCATTTCCAGGAATAAGGAAACAAAATCTCACTTAAAAACGTAGGATTTCAAATTTGAATTTCTTTGCACCACAGAGGCTTCATCCCTAAGGAGTAATTAATATGTCTGACCAACACAAGCTTTTCCCTGGCTTCCTGCTCTCTCTAGTTGGGCTTTAGCCCAAATTTTGTTTGCTGATAGGTTGTGCTAATTAAAAAGCTTCTCTAACTTGACGATCAAGAGCTCAGGCCAGTGCAGTGGAGGTGTGGGCACTTCATACTGGAGAATGAACTGATCTTTTTTCTTCATCTTTGGTGTGATGCCTTCTTAAATATTTAATAGTCCGTGACTGAGGGGTTCCTGCTGACGTTCCTGTGAGAAGTGACCAAATACTGTAGAGGAAACCTGGTTAAGGTGTGACTGAAACGCTTGGAGAGTGTGACGCTCTTGTGACTTGAGCTGAATAATTCAGGGTTCCTGGACCTGATCCGGTGGCCAAAATTCCCGTATTCGTCCTATGTCGTAAAGCAGGATGGGAACAGATGCTTCCAAACTGGTTGTCCTGGGAAGTTGGAGCTCTTGCCTGTGTGGTGGACGAGACATTTGCTTTTGAAACTTCCTTGGTGGGGCACGAGGGGTAATGTGGTGTTGAGGAAGTTTTAAAGGTGTTTCTCTGTCAGTTGAGCCGAGAGGATTTATCATGGCAGGGTGGACTTGAGGAAGTGGCTTTGCTCGTTTCTCGGTTAAATTATTGTAATTCTCTGTAATGCCAGATGCAGTGGAACCCTGTCCTTCTCCTGCATTTTTAGATGCAGTGAAGTTTTGAGTGAGGAACTGAAAGCAAGATCTGTTCCTTGCTTGTGCCCAAAATAGTCTTCTATTTAGAGTGACTTTAGTTGCATTAGGTAATAGCTGGTGCTGTGTTTCCTGGAGTGGTGGCCTGAGCCTTGGCACAAACCAGGAGATTAATTTCCTTGTATTATCTGGTGCTGCCGTTTTGCCCTCCCTCCCTCTTGTAGGCTTTAGAAGGAAGTATGCAGCTTGCTTTGAGCTCCTGCTCTTTGTGCTGCACCTTCCAAGCTGGGCTGAAGAATTAGGGAATGGATTTGCAGGCACTTGACTTACCTGGCTGCCCTGCTCGTAAGTTACCTACTTTATTTGTGCTCTATGCAGATTAAACCTCACTAGTTTATATTTCATCACTGTACCTGCAATATTTTCAGTGCAGGGTTGGTTTGGGAGCCCTGGCTCTGGGTTTAGCCCCTTGGGGCTCCACTCCAGGTGTTGCAGCCGTGCTGCAGAGTGTGTCCTTCCCTGAGTCTGAAGGGGACGTCCTCCACAGAAGTGGAGTCGAGTCCTTTCCTGGTGCATTGACTTGGAATTTCAATCACGTCCTTGTTGCAAAGTGGGAGCGTTAGGAGCCCGGGTGAAAGCAGAACTCAGGATCTCACAATTTTAGCAGCATCAGCTGAAACAAGACTGAAAACAGAACTTAAGTAAGAGGATTTTGTGCGGAAGGAAAAATGTTTGCGACTGCACTGAAGACAGAAGCTTAGTGGTTGCCTGAAGCCACCATAGATAAAATATTCTTTATTCTCTCGGGGAATTTTGTTTGCGTTTCTTCAGGTGATATTTTCTCTCTTTTCCGTTAGACAAACTGCTGAGTTTGAAAGTGATGTCCTGTTACCTGCTTTCCCTGGACATTTTTGCCTTGGTAAATAGCAGGATTTAAAAAGCTTCTCCTGGCCCAGGCAGTGGGAGCCTGGCTGCCCGCCTGGGCTTGCAACCTGAGACAGGCTCAGGAAACAAGAGATGGGGCTTTTGGTGTGTTAATTCAAGGGAGGAGAGAGCCATGAAATGGAGGAATGAGGTAAAATATCAGCTGCATGGTGCTGACTACAGCTGTATTTATCCACCAGGTGCTGTCACCCTGCAGATCCAGGGGTCACGAGAGAGGTTTAGGTGTAATCTTGGCTCAGCATTGACAGTGCTCCACTGGGTGGTCAAAACCAGCTTCACGTAGCCATGAATCCAGGCAGGGCTAATCCAGAGCTTGGGAAGGTGCAGACTGGTCGGATGGAATAACTGTTAACTTCATGTGAGAGTGAAGGGAAAACGTGATGGGGATTGAAGCTGGCACGGGTGTGCCAGGTGAGCCCTGCTCCCGCAGAAACTGTCACCAGTGCTGGGACTCATCGCAGAGCCTGTGTGGAGCTCAGTGCTGTCTGCGGGTGTGACAGGGGTAGGTCAGGCGGGTTCAGAAGTGGCGAGGAAGGCATGAAAAATCTGCAAGGATAGGCAGGTCTGGGAATTACGGCAAGGAAAGGAATTCTGGGCAGCGTGAATGTGTTGTTAGGTGGGATATTCCTATGGCCGATAGGTATGCAAACCCAGGAGCTTCCTGGTTTAAAACTGGAAATCCTGGGGCAAAACCGGACTGTTGGGAGCTTTGCAGGGCAGTCACCGAGGTACGTCGTGCGAGACCCAAGCAGAAGGCATATTAACCTACTTTTTTGACCTTTGAGGAATGGGAGAACTTGGAGGGAAGAGGGCTAATGAGAGATCCTCTCTGCCTCCTGCCTGCCTTGCCAGGCATCCGGTTACTTGCCAGAATTATCTCCTGAATTTACAACCCTGGCTACAGGCTCCAGGAGCTGGAAAGTGCTGAGTTTGCATCTGAAGCCGGGCAGCTGTCGGCTCCGCAGAGAGCTGGGATAGAGCAAATCCTGAATTTGGGATGTTGACACTGTGTTAGCTCTGCTGTCAGTAAGCACAGGATGTTTGCTGTCACCTTCAAATACAGGGCATGCTCCCTGCCACGCTACTAATGTGCATTTTCTCAAATATTTCTGATGTGGTTTCTCACAAAACAGAATTTACATTGCACTTGACTGGAAGGAGAACCTGGATCTGTCAGGCCAAAGCCAACTTGCCCAACTTTGCTCTTTCTGCAGGAAAAACCCCTCTGCATTTCAATTGAGCAGTTCTAAACTTTTGTGACCAGGCTGATTGGAACATGAAGCAAACAGTGCATAGTAGAAAAGAGCATTCGAAAAGGTCATTAAGCACTAGCAGGATTAAAAGAAAGCATCACAAATTACATGTTTGTAGATGGTCAGGATGGCAAATGGCAGCGTTGAATCTCAAGAGCTGCTGTATTTGTAGTAATTATGGTTTCAATTAAAAAAATAAAATAAGTGACCCCTGTCAAAATTAGGCAGCCCTTCTCAAGGGATAGATTGGGGCTCTTCCTCAGAAGGTTTGAGTTGAAGGCAGGAAGACAGTGTGAAAAACAGGTCACCAGACTTGTGAACCAACTCAGACCGACTGCGTTGGGTGATTTCAAAACCTTTTGGGGCACAGACACACTTGTGTTCATCTCTGCTGGTAGTGAAACCAGGTGTTGCAGCTGCCTCGTGAAGAGTTTGCAAAACCAGGCTGAGTTCTTGTCTCTCGGTGCTGTGCTGTAACAGGTTATTTGCATTTTGTTTAGCTAAAATTTCCTATCTGTAGTTAGAGCTAACAAAGAAAATGTTATTTTGTGTGAAATCAAGACTTAAAATGTGGAAAAGCCCCCATTGTGCAGTAACATTAGTCATAAAACCTATTGGCAAAGTTGGTCAGTTCCACAGGCAACCTCAGTGTCTTTAATCCATTTATTAAAAGTTAGAGATGATTTTTGCAATCTGTACAGCTTTTATCTGTAGCCCCCACTTTCCTCTTTCATGTGGGGCTAACAGATTGTATAGTCACTCACTGCCATGATTTATTGGGAAGTGACTTTTTGCAAACTTTATGCTTCACAGGAATTCTTGGCACCAGATGAAAGCCAGTAAATTGCATTGTCATGTTCAATGACAAGTTTAATAAATAAAACATTGTTTCTGTTACTCAGAAGACAAATGCTGGTGCAGAAATCATTAGTGATCCTGGCAAAGGTCGAGATGAGTAGCTGTTCCCAGAAAGCCTTGGTGCTGCTCCATCCTGCTCTTCTGTGGGTGCGTGGTGCCTCTTTTCCTTGGTCCTGTGATGGAGACTTGCACTGGATTTATATCAACTAAAGTGATAAATTAGTTTTGAGAGCAGATGCACGTATGTGCCATCTGGAAATCCATCCTTGCTGGGAAGGAGGTGCCGAGGAAATGTTGATTTTTCCCTGTGTGCTGTACACCTCTGGATGTGCTAGCAGGAGCTGCATCTGGTCAGAAAACACCTACAGGGGTGGAAACCACCTGCAGAACGTGCTCCTGGAGATGCTAGATCCTTACTTGTAAACAATTAGGGAATTACAGACGAGTGCCCTGCTCCAGATTATCAGGGGTTGTAGTTTCTTCTCCCTGGATGTAAAATGTTTTGACAACTAGTTGGTCCATGAGATTAAGCTGCAGGCAGCTCTGGATTATTTAGAAGCTCACAGATGGAAGTGCCTTCAGTGTACTGTAACTGCCTTGATAATTGTTTTAGAGCTGGGCTGGGATGCTGGGAGTTGTCCCGTGGACAGAGAACAGTGCTGGCCTGGTTTGGAGGTGGGAATGAGGAAGGGAAATCAGGTGCAGCTGATTGCAGGGATGCTTGGAAGAGCTGCCGGAGGCTAAAGTGATAAACAAGGATTTGGCAAAACACTGATCCTTGAGCTTGTCTGGAGGAGAAGATCTCTTTGGTAGCTGTGCCTAGAAGCCCATTGCTACTCCTTTAACCTGTGCAGGACCTGCCGTGGCTGTGCTGGCAGCCCAAAATGGTGAGAAGTATCCGATGTCAGCAGCACTCTGGTGCCAAGGAAAGTGAAGCTGCCTCGCTCCTCTCCTGCCCATGGATTATTTTAGTTCCTCTGTGTGAGGCTTCAGGGCAGATGTACGAGTTACTTGTTCCTAGAGAACCTCTTTAAAGAGGTGCCTCTTGTCCCTCTGAATTTCATGTGTGTTCCTTTCCTGGAGCAACGGAGGACAAAAGCTGGTCAGTTTTTCTGGGTTTTTTTGGCTCTATTTCCAGTGTGTACAGCACAGAGACCTGAATTCAGAAAATAAATTGTGAGAGGGCGTTCAGTCATTAATCGGGGCTAGTACTGCTATGTGCTCAATTGTATTTAAAAGTTAGAGCACAGCAGAATAAAATAAATAATGTGCAGGAGAATGTCTCCAAGGAGGATTCGCTGACTCAAAAGCTGTGACGTGACTTGTGCAATTGCTCTGTAAATAAATACAGATTACAGGGGACCTGGGGGAGACCGAGTACAGCAGCTTTTGCTAAAGCCTTCCGATCCATCACTTCTTGCTTTTATTTTAATCTCTAATCCTTCTCACTTGGTATTCATGGAACGAGTGGTGTCAGCACTTGGGCTGCTTTTTCTTGACCGCAGCAAGTTGGGCTGAACTCGTTACTGAGCATACGGTGTGGTCAGAAGTGTCTGAGATAATAAAAGCCACTAGATCCCATCCCAACCAAAACCAGACAAAGGTAGAAGTAGCTCAAGAGAAGGAGAAAGAGGTCTGCGTCACTATCTTGTTTTTTAATAATCTTTGACCTTTTACGACTGTCCACAGCAGAGTCTGTGTTCAGGTTTTATTACCTTGGGCTGTTTCCTAACTGTGCTATTGCTGTTTCTCCCCTAGCACACCGTGCTGTTGTGGAGCTGTGATTTATGAGTCCATTACAAATGGTTTTAGATAGGATCTGCCAGAGGAGGGTTAACAGTCAAGGGAAAAATAATGTGGAAAAACAGATTGCGAGGAGTATGTGCAGCTGATGGAAACGTCATGAGTGCAGAACTTCTCTGGGCTTTCCCAGGTCAGACAGTTATTCCCCTTCCCATCTAATATCCTAAAAAGTGAATGCTGACAGCTGAGAAGGGAACCCTGCAACTTAACATACTACTGTACTTTTTATTAGCCAAGAGTTACAATAATTCAACCCTTGCTGCAGCTTCTAGCAGTAATGCTATCCTATTGTGTAATTGGAAAAGGGAGTCTTCTGCCCTTGGAGCTCTGGAAGTTGGCAGGGATTAAAATGACAAGCAGGAGGGGAAGCTGGGTATCTGTTTCAATTAAAAAAACTTAGTGTTGTAGTACCACAAAGCTGAAACATTAGTCAGACATTCCTGTTGGGAGAACTGACGGGAAATAATGTGATTTACCGTCTTGGGGATGTCTGCAGCTTGAAAGGAAGGAAAACGAGTCGTTTGCTGGTTGTGTACTTCTGGCCCTGGATTAATTTACAAAGATATTTTGCTTCCAAACTGACCAGTGATCAGAGTGATTGGATGTGTGGTTGCTTTGAATTGCATGGCATTGAGCAGATGTTGTAGTTTTGGTGTCTCTTCAGGTTTTTACCTTATGTTTTTGGTGTATGAACATTGAGATGCTGCTTGTATTTTGAATTTGGGTAACCTTTCAGATGCCAGTCTTGAGTAAAACTTGTGTGTGAAGTGTCTCCAAGACGTTTATCTGTCATACCAGGTGTGTGGCTTTTTCACCTCAATCTTAATTACTGAAGGAATTTTTAGGTCCCCCAGTTGTTCTCAGCTGATGTCACAGATGGAAAAGGGGGTCGGTGGCTCGATCATGCCTGGAGTAGAAATGTCATACTGGGTTTGCTGGTGGAAAAGATTTGGTAGCCCAACAGGGTTATTTCCCGGGAAGGGCTAAACTGGGAGAAGCTCCCACTGCTCTAGCACTGAGCTACCTCAGCTCTTGCCTCAGGAGCTTGCTCTGAGTGGAGTTAATACAGAAATAGAGCACAGAAGTGAAACCAGCCTGGGTTTCTGCTTGAAGACGCTGCCCAGCTCTGTTTATGCTCAGCAATAACACGGTCAGATGAGCAGGAGTGTCCCAACAGAGGTGTGAAGGGGGATTCAATCCACAGGGCTCTGTGATAAATGGGAGCAAATTCCTGCTGACTGGAAGGCCAGGAGCTTTAAATGAGGTCTTTTACCTCCTTTCCAGTGGAATGGCTTTGGAATGGGGAGAGCTGCAGGTTTGTGTAAGCCCTCCTGGAAGATGGAATATAAGTTAAGTTTCAGGTACCTGGCAGTGGAGAACTGTCAAAACTTGGGAATAAAGCCTGTGGATTTCTGTAGGTGTATGTAGTCAAAAGCACGTGTAAAGATATTGTAAAAATGCAAAATACCTGTAGTAACTCATCCGAGTGCTGGTGTCTGTTGAAAAGAGCGAACAGGTGCCACTTCAGTGAAGTGTTCGTGGTTCTGCTGGAGCTCCTGGATGTGTATCCTGGTGCAGCAGAGCTCATTGATCAGGTGCCAGTGCTGTGCACGGGGTGGTGCACGCCTGGTGTGGGTTCTTGCCAGGGCTGCAGGGCGGGTTTGGTGCCGGGGGCTGCGCAGGAGAAGCTCTTTGCTCCCAGGTTTGTGTCACGCTGGGTCAGCTCCCGTTTGCTGGTGATTCCAGCACGCAGTACCCCTGTGCCCCTCACCCCACGGAGCTCTGTGCTTAGACATGGCAAGTAGGAGTCAAAAGGAAGTTCAGCTCGTTGCCTGTTTCATTTTTTGTGATTTCCATACCTGTAGTAACTACCTGGGGTTTTTTATTTGTGTTTTCTGCATTGAATGATGTCTGCCCGTACTCAGCCTTTCAAACGAAGGTGCACAGCTGTGCTCCTTTACAACTGCAAACTTACACAATTATTGTTTTTGGTTTTCAGCACTGTTTTTTCTGATTTGAGCTTTAACACAGAGTGCCTAGATGACCAGAGACCTGTGGCTGTTGTGAGAGGGTTTCTCTTTTGGCAATAAGCTAAATACAGCAAAGAGACCAAAAAGAAGAGGAGGTGCAGACAAAGGAAGCTGTAAAATAACTACTACAGACATCCTCATAACCTTTTTCCCTGGGGTAGTGCCACGGGAATGCTGTAACAGGTGCTTCAGTGGAGATTCTAGATAGGCAAACATCTTTAAAGGAAACTTATTAAAGAGCTTTCATCTAAGCTAATATTTTCAGTCTTTGAGATTCCTGTGATCTATAAATCCTTCAGTGACTTCAGCTGTAATAAAACTTGATTTAGAATTTCTGTCTGAACTCCTCGCTCCTCCACAGGAGGTTCTGGGCTGGATGAAACAGGAATGGTGGAAAACGACCTCCTATCAAGTAAACACTAAGCTCATTAAGTGCTGCAAGCTCAAAGAGCTTGGCTTTGGGAGGAGCCCAGCCAGGGAGACAGCCTGTCTGATCACCTGCTCAGAGAGCAGGGCTTCAGCAGCCTCTCCTTGGGTAAAGGCAAAAATTCCATGGAAATACTTTGTCTGGAGGTCTGTTCGGAAACCTGGTGTTCAGTATGTGATTTTACAAAAGAATTAAGCAAGTGGAAATCCAGGACAGGTGAAGTTGAGAGAAGTAGGTGGGGTTTGGAGAGGTAGGTGACACATGTCCTGAGTTCCCCCCGGAGCACCTGCCTCTCACACAGTTGTGTGAAGGCTTTGGGGGGTTTCAGCACCACTGCTACGGTGCCACTCTCAAAACTGTGGTGGCAGCACATCCCTGGGAGTGTTCACCTTCTGTAAAATCAGGGACCTGTGTGCTGCTGGCACCTGGGATGTGGCTCCTGTCCCTCTGTGTGTCAGTGCCTACAGCTGCTCCATCTCCTCCAGCTGGGCAGAGCCTGGAGCCAGAGGCTGGGTTTGAACCAAGGGCTGGGTTTGACCACACACCTGGCTTTGAAATCTTCACCTGCAGAGAAGGAACCAGGAGCAAAAGATCCTGGTTCAGTTCCCTGTTCAATTCTGAACCAGGTCATACCAGGTGTATCCAATACCCCAAGGGACCACTTTGCTCTGTAATCTGTCGGCTTGTGTTGCCTTTTTGACCATTCCAGCCGGATTTATGCTGGATTACAGTGACTGTATAACCGTGGATTTAGGGACACAACTGCAGCACAACCTGCCTTTATTTTGGTGCTTTAAGAGATTTGCTGGCAAGCTGTTTAATTACCTAAATGCTCTGCAAGAAACTGAAGAGTCCTGCTGCTCAGACTTGCTTTTACCTCCTGGATACCAGGGAAATGCACTGTACCAGGCACTCTGTGTGCCTGCATCTTTTAGTTTTTCCATTGCACACAACCGTGTATGTCAGCTGTGTCTGAACCCCTTGGAGAATCTCTCCCTGTAACAATCCTGCTCATGTCTTTTACAGCTGTTATTGAATATATTGGGATAAAAATGGTCACTCCAGGTTCTCTCGGTTAATCCATAAATGCTGCAAGTGTGGGTTCTTCTCCATGCAGTGTATTTTATTTTCAGTTTGCCTCACTTTAAAATACTTACTCTGGGGTTGCAGCTTTAGTGGTGGTTTTTAACATCCTTCCCTCGGCTTTTTTTGTCTTTTAAACAATTCCAGCTGGCAGAGGAGGACAGAGCACTTCCCTAAGTGTTCCCACGATCCACAAGTGAGGAGCACGACCCTGTGACAGTGTGCCAGGTTTTCTTCCTGGATGTAAGAGATAGCAGGAGGTAGAGACGATAGTTGGGGAGAGAGATGCCCTGCCTGGGCTTGGCTGCAGGAGCTGGGCAGGCACAGGCCACCTAAAGAGTCTCTTTCCTTGGGGGCTGAGAGTTCAGTAGCAAAAAGTGAGGAGTTCCCTTGCCCTGGCCATCTAATGGACAGCTTCCTAATGAATGTCCACTGAACTGAGCGCTTCCTCCTTCCCTCGTTCCACAGGTTTAGCTTAATTGCAGGAAACTTGGCTTCCTGTTTCTCCCTGTCCTGGGGGCTGCTGTGTCGAATAATGTGATAATGGAACTGCATTAGTATGGAAGCTGTTTTTAAATAAGACTTTGGGAGCTGGACAGAACACGGGAGGGTGAAATTAAACCTCAGTTTGTGGGATTTGGGTGACTGGAAATGGCAAAGAGAAAAGGGATGGGAGGAGCAGTGAAAACAAACTGGTTGTGCTTCACCTGACCTGGGATCAAGGGAACTTGTGCAGATTTTGGGTGCTGTTAGGTCAGCAGAGAACTGTCTGTTTGTGTCTGTTGGTGAAAAGGACAGCTAAAGGTTATGTCAGGACTGTGGCTCTACTCAAGTGTGTGGGGTGCATTTTCAGACTCTGAAGTGGAGTTTAAGGGTGTTTTTTTGTGTCAGAATTGGTGTGAAACCATCTGCAGTGAGCCCTTTGGAGGAAATTGCTGTGTTTGCTCCAAATAACTGACATCCCTGATTTCTTAGATACAGGCAGCTCTTGGTGTGTGTTTTGTAGGAAGAAGGAAATCAGGGATCGTGCTTTGTGTCCGTGTTTCGTTCTGGTTTCCTGATAAAGCTGCAGGGGAGAGGGAGCTCTGTAGTGGAACAGAGTTTGTCTTGGATGCTGGTTATCTCATGCTGATCAGTGCAAATGAGGAAGTGTTAAACCTGCTTTGGGAGAAGGAACTTTCAGTTCCCTAGCCCAGGTTATTATTGAGATAGTGTGGCAAAATAACACATTAAACACTTACACAAACGTTGGAAGCAGTTTTGGTGAGGTAAGGACTGGACTCCTTTCCGTCGACTGCACGGTCTTAAGTTGCCAAGTCAATAATCCACGATCAAATGTAATGAATTTTACTTGTGTTAATGCAAAGCGTGCTGCTGCTGAGAACTGGGAAGTGTGTGTTGTGCTACCTGTCCACCTTGTGACTGAGGGCTCTTCTTGTTCCCGCAGAGTGACCAGCAGCTGGATTGTGCCTTGGATTTGATGAGGCGTCTGCCTCCGCAGCAGATAGAGAAGAATCTCAGTGACCTCATTGACTTGGTGAGTACTGGATGCTGTCCCCAAGAAGTGGCTGTGACAGAGGCCTGGTATGTGAGAACTTCCTTTGAGGCATCTCGAAGGTGTGGTGATTTGTTTGTCTCCTTGTCTTTTGGCAAGGTCGAACAAACAACCACTGGCCAAGCAATGTCAGGAATCCACGAGATTGTTTTGGGCTGTGTGTGCAGGGACACTTAGGGATGAAGGGTCATTAGCAGCTCTCTTGATGAACTCACCGCCGGGTGCCAGGTTGGAGGCTGCTGTTTGAATGTGGGACAGTGTGCTGGGGTGGATGCAGGCCCTTGTACCTGGGTGTTATCTCCTAATAAACATCGTGCTCTGTGGAGCTGTGGGAGGTGCAGTGGCTGTGCTGCCCCACGCGCTGCAAAGACACTGCTGAGAATGTCTGGGCATCTGGAGAACACCCAAATCTATTTATAATTTGTGCTTTATCAGATATTCTGCAGTCCAGTGTCAAAAACCAAACCTGGCTGACCATCTTGTGTCTGATATCTTTTTTCTCCTTGTCCCTGGAACTTCTGTTGTCTTTTACACAATGCTAGGGAAGAAAACTAACTAAAGAAGGATTTCTAGGCTCATGACAAGTTGCACATCTTGTGATGCATATTTGGGCTGTAATAACCTGGTTAGTGCCAACTGTCCCTTAAAACAGTGTGTGGCACAGTTGCCTCTGGAGTAACTGAAGGTGTTACTGAAATATGAATTTAATCTATACAGAGTCTGCTAGTGGGAAAATTGGATTCTGTTGGCCAGTCTAAATACATGGCCTTCTTCTGACCTAAGCTTCTAAATTTGTGCAGAAGAGCAACTGCTCACCACGTAAAGGTTTGGTTGGGAAGTGCTTCTGAAGCTGGTGTTGGTAAGATATGGTCAAAAAGTTGTGGCTGACTTAAATTTATCAAACTCGAAACATTTCTTTTACTTACATAAACCAAGGTACAGGTAAGAGAGCTCTAGGGGTCAGGAAAGAAATTATTCCCTGCAGGAAGGGATTATTTCTCTCTCTTGAAACCATTTAGTAATTGGCTACATCTGTGCCCCCAAAACTCTTGGCAACCTAAAGCATGGTTTTTGTGGCTGTTGCTGGAGGTAGGACACAAGTAACTAAATCACTGATCTGATCTGGTGTGACATGGTTGGTTTTATGATGAAATTGGGAGGACTGAGCAGATCCCGGGGCTTGAGCAGCTCCCAGGACCACTCAAAACAAGGAGTTGTCTGGGGAGCCGTGGTAAGTTTGACTGTGTAATTGGTCTGAGGTTTTTTTTAATTACTCAGAAAATTGCTGGGTACCTCTAAGTGCTGGAATTACTTTTGGATGGTGCTCATTAGTGCTCTGCATGCTTTCCATCAGCAACACGCTCCCTGGGCTTCTTTTCTTAGTGTAACACAAACCAGACCAGTTTGGTGCTTTTTAGGAGGAGGGTCTGTGACCCCTACACGAGGCATTGCAGTCCCTCCTCTGGGGCAGAGATGAAATAGTTTGTTAAATCCAGTACGATCCCTTTATTGTTGAGACACCTGTAGACCTGTTCTGCAGCCATTCTCAGGCTGACCTCCTGAAGTCTCCACTGCTTAGGCAAGAGCAGCGTGTGCTCTGCCACCTGCAATAGCTTCAGAAACATCACCAGCCAGACTCGAGCAAGTAGTTTTTTTGACCTTTTCTTGGCAAATTTCATCCAGACCTTTACATCTGATGTTTTGATTCTGCTGCTTGTCCCATTAGCAGACAATAACCTCCTTGAGGAAAAGAGCAGACTCCAAATGCACAATGAGCATGAGCAGGTTCATTAAACTCGGGGGAGAACTGTAAAACATGGCACCCTGACTTCCTGGTTTCCTTAGTGCACTGCCAGGGTGGAGTAGGTGTGAAGCAGAGGCTCATGTCAATATTTGGTGTGAAGTTTTGGGTATTACTTGAGTCTGTTTGCAGTTTAGTTTGCCGTGGCCTTTTTATAGGACTTGATCTCCAGACCGATGGTGGCTGCTTGCTTAAGATCCATTCAAAGGAGAGAAGATGGCTTAGAAATGTCATTGTATGTAAAGAGTTTTCCAAAACCAGCACAGTAAGAAACTGGCATCTCCTTTCCAGAATCCCAGAATGGTTTGGGCTAGGAGGAACCTTAAAGCTCATCCAGTCCCACCCCTGCTGTGGGCAGAGACACCTTGCACTAGACCAGCTTTCTCCCAGCCCCATCCAGCCTGGCCTTGGACACTGCCAGGAATCCAGGGGCAGCCACAGCTTCTCTGGGCAACCTGTGGCAGGGCCTCCCCACCCTCCCAGGGAACAATTCCTTCCCAATATCCCACCTAACCCTGCCCTCTGGCAGTTTAAAACCACTCCTAGGCTGATATTCCTGCTGAGAAGGATAACCACACTAAGTTCCCTCCCTGAAGTCGCTCTTACTCTACCCATGTTCTGCTGCTTGTGTCTCATAAAAGAGCATCTTGGTCCCCAGCTGAATACATGGAGTATGTCCAGGACTGTCCATGACTGCCCCCAAGTGTTGTGCTGACAAGGGAAATGGCCCAAACTTGAACATGAAGTAAAAGGATGGGTGGAAGAAGAGAATTTTTGGGTCACTGGCCCTCATCAGCCCAGACACTTTTCATTCATTAGCAAAACAGTTTGTGGTTTGCCCTTTCACCACATCTGTTGTTGGGTTTTTCAGACTGCTGAGGCTTCAATTAGAGTTCATTAGAGACCTTGTCAATCACAGCCCTCCAGAAGTCCTTCCTGAAAGAAGCTGTGCATGGTGCTGGAAATGGGCTTTGGCATGGAATGTTCTGCTTGGGGTTCAATTAGTCATTATTTGTAAATACACTACTCAGAGGCTGTCAGAATATACAAGAAGACTTCTAAATCTCTACAGAACGAGTTTGCTGTAGGCAAATACCTTTCTAAGGAGTTTAAATTGGAATAATTTTCCATGGAGCTCCTCTGGAAACTGTGAGCCTTGGAGCATCTACTTGTGGGCCAAGTCCGAGCTGAAAGGAAGTTCCCAAAAGAGGAGAGAGAAAGGTGATTGCACTGCTCCTACATGGGTTTGTTGTGGGGATGCTCCAAGTCAAAGGTTGGACTTGATGATCTTCAAGGTCTTTTCCAACCTAAATGATTCCATGTGTAGTGACAGCACTTGGAGCATTAGTTGAGATGTTAATTGTGTCACATAAATGCTGTGTCACCTCCTTGTTGCCTCGCATTGTCCAGGAGTTGCTGCTGCCGATTCCCTGTGCTCCCCATGAAAGCCTGTTGTGAATCACATCTGTTCTCATCACCTGCTGGAAGGGGGACCATGAGGGTGTTCTCTGGTTGGAAATGTGTCCTGGGATCAGTTGGGAGTGAGGTTTTGTTTGGCTCATGGAAGTGACACTGAGTGGCAGGAGGCACGAGGGAGGGAGGCTGGTAGAGCTCGCTTCCGAGTGGCCGAGCAGCTTACCCTGAGAGGTCAGAACAATCCATGGCAATTGTCCTCCTGCTTCCTTTCTCTTACGGTCAGTGGTACAGAAAGTCAGCCCTCTGTACTTCCAGCTGTGCTCTTTCCAAGAGAAATCCCGGAGAAGGATCAGCCTCTGGGCAGTGCTGCCGTGGAGGGTCCCTTGCTAGGACACCTTGGCAGCGCAGGACAGGGTGGGTGAGCGACGCCCGGGGTCGCAGCCTCCAGAGTCCTTTTAGGGTATTTTCTTCAGACAGCTTCACTGACGTGTCTTTGAGGGCTGAGATGGCAAAGGTGGAAGGAAACTGGATTTGTCCTTGTGGGCCGTGTGCAGCAAATAACAGATCTGTGACTGGGTTGCCTTGATGGCTTGGACTCGAGTGTGGAAGTTGATGCACTCTCAGTCTTGGTGAAAGTTGAGCAGGTTCCTTTAGCAAGTACAAATTTCCTGCTGAGTGTTTAATTTGGATGTTTGCCTGGGTGTGTATAATACAAATTAGATGAAAAATCTAGCTGACTCAGGAAAATCAGATGCCTGGCATGAAGTGGGGACAGAAAATGGTCCTCACGGAACGGACAGGCTCGCCAGGAGAGGGAGGGTTGCTCACAGCCACAGCTTTCTCCCTCTCTTCTCCAAGTAAGACTGGTATCGAAACAGCACTGATTCCCAAAAGTGAAAGCTTTGTTGAAGAACAGAACCAAATAATGCTGCCATGGAAGAATTAAAGTGAGAGTTCTTCATAGACACATAGCAGTCATAACTTTCCTGGTTATTTTTTAAGGCTCTGTTTGCAATTAAAGATCTGGGAGGTGAATAGCTCTGCTTTCTCATCACAGGGGAATACTGAAGTATTTTTAGAAGAATGTGTTATTTTTTAGAAAATCCTGGAGTGATGAATCTTAGAATGTATAAACTTACGATTTTGAAATATTTGAACACGATTCAGGCCATTGCTTCATGCGAGCTCCAGGCAAGTCCCAAATCTGCTTGCATGCCTTCAGTGACTGAAGATATATGAAGTTACAGAATCTACCCCCAGGCAAACTGCGCTGCTTGGGCTGCACAGACCATAAAGAACATGAGAATGTGACTGGAGCTTTTTGTGTTTGGAGTCTGAGCACTGTGCGGCATTGCGGGGAGAGATAAAATAATTGGATGCAGATGGCCAGCTGAGCGTCTGGTGAGGGTGGAAGATGTTTTAAACAAAAAATTGGATCCTGTGAAAGCTGAAAAAGAAGGTGGTGGAAGCAGAAGTGCTTTGACAGCCCTGTGGGCTCACAGCTGAGTCTTTGACCTGCTGTTCTGCCTGGTCTTGCTGACCTGTGGGATGAGCTCCCAGCCACCAGCAGCCAGGCAGGTTTCTAACACAAGTGTTATTGGCTAAAGAAAGGGGCTCTGGCTCTCTGAATAAATTTATGGTGGTTGAGAGCCAGTTTTTCCATTTGGTGGGTAGCTGTAAGCAGGAGCTTTTCCAGCTAGCAAAGATTACCTCTGGATATCTTGATGGTAATTGGAGATAGCAATTAATATATGTAAATTGTTAATGTGATGCTTGGCTTAGAGCTAGCAACCCCACTTCCTGGCATGAGCTTGGAAAAGGGAATTTCAATTCTGGCCTCATATCACTTATTCTTTCTATTTTTAAGCCTTTTTATCTTCCAGGCTCTTCCCACTGCACTGCTGGTGTTAGAGACCCTTAAAATATCTGTTTAAAAATCATTTGAAGGGAGTGTATGTGAGGATGAATCCTAGTTGCAAACCTACCTAACCTCTTTAAGGGATGGAGGGGAAAGCTGGGATGGAGAAATATCACTGGAGAGAGTATGTCCTGCTTATCCCTAAATTGTTGCTGGGTATCTCCAACCCCAGCTGGACTCTGACACAAACAGTCAGGACTTCCCAAGATACTGATACTCTGTGATGGCTCCTGGGACTGGGCCTGGTAATGCGATACAGGAGCCTTCACCTGCAGGTCACCAGTCACAGTCCAGGGCGCTCTGGCTGTGCCTGCCAGATGGCTGCCTCCTGTTTCTCAGAAGGGGAATCCAGCAAAAGCCCTGTTTTATCCAGCAAAGCACAGGAAGAAAGCCAAGGATCCTGCTTTATGAATGATTGTCACCTTTTTAAATGTAGTTCCTTGAGCTGAATTAAAACACTGTGTAATTAATGTGACATTTCTGCTATGACACAGTTAGCTAGACAAACCTGGATTTGCAGCCTTGTTAACATCTACCTTTTTCCTGAAAAGCCCATTTGGCTTAATTTTGGTTTTGCCAATTCTTGCAGTGCTGAAATTCAGTGCAAGTACATGAATAACACTGAACTGTTTCCAGTATCAATTATACCTTGTCTGAACAGAAAAGTCCATTTAAGTGTCATTTAATAAACAAAGCTTGATGATTGCGTGGCCTTTGGACATGGGATGGATCAAATTAAGGTTTAGCACTGTGTGGATTTGTGGGAGTGACTTTACTGGTGGTTTTAGGCCCAAGATGAGTGGAGCCAGGCGTCCTTCTTGAGTTTCCACAACATCCGCTAGGCCGTGCCTGCCTTCTGCAGGAACAGGAAGTTCTGAGGCTGTGCAGCGACTCCGAAACATCACAATAATGTTTTATTAGATGAAGGATCGAAGCTGGAGGTGTGCCAGAAGGGTTATTTTGTGAGAGGGTCAAGGAGCTTTCGTGGGCTCTTCTATGTTTGTGTGGTTTCCCCAAGCCAAGGGAGCAGCACTTCTGTCCTCCTTTACTTTTAAAAGTTCACATGTGATTAAAATCCTCACCTACCTGGTGGGATGGGGCTTTTAATTAAAAACTACTCTCATCACAAGCGTGTTCAGATACTTGCACCTTGCAGATGCAGATTCAAAATATGGGTGGATCTGAATGGCTCCTTGGATGATTAAAGTTTGCCTCATCTTCCCAGGATTGTAGA
This sequence comes from Cnemophilus loriae, assembly GCA_013397755.1. Taxonomy (NCBI): domain Eukaryota; kingdom Metazoa; phylum Chordata; class Aves; order Passeriformes; family Corvidae; genus Cnemophilus; species Cnemophilus loriae. The sequence goes on from VZTF01007867.1 coordinate 737,208, forward strand.
AATGTTTGGGTTGGAAGGGTCCTTAAAGATCACCCAGTGCCACCCCTGCCGTGGGCAGGGACACCTTCCACTGTCCCAGGGTGCTCCAAGCCCCGTCCAGCCTGGCCTTGGGCACTGCCAGGGATCCAGGGGCAGCCACAGCTTCTCTGGGCACCCTGTGCCAGGGCCTCCCCACCCTCACAGGGAGGAATTTCTTTGTAATTTCCAAAGTAAAATTAATCTCTTTCAGTTCGAAGCCATCCCCCCTTGTTCCTTCTGCTTCTTTAAGGGAAAAACGTATAATCTTTAATTTTGCTGCATTTAGCATGGCTTTCCAGTGGGTAAGGTTCCTGTGGAGGTCAGTCACGCTGACCTCTGAATAAACATGGAAGAAGACTATTTGCAAGGACGGGTACACAGGAAGGTTGCTGTTTCAGTGGTAAATGTGGTACCTTTCAGTCAAGGCTGCAGAAGAAAACAGCCACCTCGGTGTACTCAACTTGAGTGGCTGCTGAGCCAAAACACTGGCTGTCCTGAGTGTGTGAAGTGCAGAATTTGATGCAATTCAGTGTGATCAAAGCAAGGATGGGGAGTGTGTGTCAGACATGGAGAACTGAGGTATTATTCCTCTTTCCTCTATGGATTTTTTTTGGATACTTGTTTAATCATATTTTAAAAAATAATCCAGAAGCAATTGTTTAATTGCTAATAAGCTCCCTGAACCAAGAAGTGAGTCCAGAAGGAATGATTGAGCTTAGCTACTCCAAAAAGGGTACGGTTTCCACTTTGGCACAAGTGATTATTTGTCTGGATAGCAGAGCAGTTGCCTTAATTAAAACACTGTCCACATACCTGGGCAGCTCTGCTGGAGAATTTGGTTACACGGGACAACAGGATCCTTGTTTGACGTGTTTCCCTCACTCTCTCATTCAGGTTTTCTTTCCTCTGCACTACACATCCATTGTATATCTCCTTCGAAAAAAATATCCCCCAAACACCGTGCCCCGTTCCTTCTGAATGATGCTGCTGTTCTTCCAGGCCGAGCCCCAGATATTCTGCTTTTTTCTTTCCAATTTAGGTTGAGGGTGGTCTCACTTCCTGAGTGCCCAGAGCCACCAGAAGCGCTGACTGAGAGCTGATCTGGGGGAGCAAGGGTGCATTAGGGCCAGGTGGCATTAGGCTGGCCTTTAGCTGAAGATACAAGGTGCAGATTGTGTTCTGCGTGTGACCTTCCAGGGCTCAGAGTGGGAAAAGCTTGTGTTAGAACAAAGATGGGAGCCCAGTCTTTGTTTATAAAAGAACCCCATCCTCCAGTGTTTGCATCACAGTGACATTTATTTGTAGTGTGGTGATGAGTGGAACAAAATCTCTGCTGTGGCGTTTCAGTTTGGCCTGAGGAGTGGCTTAATTCTTGTGTTTCTGAAATTCCCCGTGTAACGACTGCTGTAGAGAAGTGCTCAGGCACCTGAGTGAGTTTTGGCTCTTCAGTTAACGTAGAATAAGCTTAATAAGAAAAATTACCAATGCAAATCCACTGTCTGAGGCTGAAAATTCAGAGGATCAGTTGCCTTCCAAGCAGAGCTGTCTTTGCTGGGATCAGAAAATACACTGAATCCTGCAAGAGTCTGAATGTTCATGACAGTAATTTAAATGTTTTAGTTAGATTCAGTACTTAACATGGAAAAGAATCCAAAGGACCTAAATTCAGAAGGAGTCATAGTCCCATGAACATAAAGCTGAAGTGTTTAAAGCTGCAAATTCAAGTTCTTGCCTTCGCCTTGTAAGCAGTTTTCAAGAGTAGAAGAGGAAGGGCAGTGTGCATAAATTGTAAATTCATTCTTAGGAAGTACAGTTGATGTAATAAATGGTATAAAAATTATGTTCTTGAGGTAACTGTGCAACACTTGGGTTCTTTTCCAATAATTAGAATTACACGAGTAGTTCCATCAGCTGGAATATCTGTTCTTTTTATAAATACTCTAGAAATTTTCTAGTATTTCCAAACTAGATGAGTGGGTTTTCTTCAGTTTAATTCTGAAAGAAGAGAAGGGGAAAAGAATAGATTGCCTGAAGTCCTGTGGAGTGTCTGTACCAAGGAGCCAGGGGATATACAGCTTGTTTTACAATGGAGGGTTATAGCACAGGGCAGTATTATATTCTAGTGAGTGTGTGATATAATGCCGTCACTGTTATGGCTGTAGGAATAACCACAGCCCTCAGAAATTGAGAAAGTGACCCTGCTCATGAATACTTGTTACCAAGTCATCCACAGATAAGTTCAGTTCAATAGATGGCATCTTAAAAAAAACAATGGGTTACAAGTTCCTTCCAGTCAGTATGGGCTTGTGCTCTGAGCCCCACAGAAACCTCGCACCAGGCATGTGCTGTTCTTAAAAGAAAGTTAAATCTAAAAGTTACTTGCGTGGGGTTTTTTTTAAGGGTCGTGAATTCAGCTTTTCTGCAGGGGAGTCAGCTCTGTCTCGGGTTTGGGGTTTCTCGTGGGAATGCTTTGTGTGGATATTTGGGGTTGAAGGATTGCACGACGAGGCCTCTCGTGCTCCCTTACCACACGTGTAGTGCAGGCTGTTCCCGAAGAAACGGAGTGGGAACAGAGGCTGGGGAAAATCCGCTGCCCCCCCAGTTCTGTTTTCATCACTATTCCTCATCCTAAAGGCAGGTCAGAGCGAGGAGTCTGTTCCTGGATGGTCTCTGTGCGCTGATGGGCTCCTGGCCAAGGAGCAGCCACAAGGAGCCGACGGGTGTGTGCCAGTGGTCACCCGTGGCTCGAGCTCCCGGTGCTGGGCTGCTCTGGGCTGGCTGTGCTGTACCTGAGGGCGAAGCAGGCAGACTGAGTTGCTGTCAGCCTGAAGAGTCAGCCCAGAATTAATGAGTGATGGGGAAGAGAAGGAAGGGACAGAGGGGAACTAGGTACGTCGTTTCACCTACCTGGTGCCACCACGCTGCTGGTTTGGATCAGCTCCGGGAAGTATTTGGGTTGTCTGGTCTCAGGAAAAGGAAGGATTTCCCTAAAAGCTGCGGTGTCTTGTCCACTTCTGTTTACCCAGGGAATGTGCTGTGGTTTTGAGGCCTCTTCAGCCAGGTCTGCGGGTACCAAAGGATGAACTCCCGTGAGAACCCCAAGCTGGGTTAAATCCTCAACTGCCCTGCTCTTGGTCTGGGCTCTGCAGTTCTCACTCATGGCCACATTACAGTTTGTAGAGACCAAAACAAAAACACCCAAATGAATATTTCAGCTTTTTCAGCACTTTACCAACCGTGTCTTGGTTTGCCTCTGATTTTTTGAGTGTTTCAAGGTTGATTGTGTGGGTCAGGTGTTGCATCACTTGCTGCTTGCATCTTGGAGCCATGGAATGGTTTGGGTTGCAGGGACCTTAAAGTCCATCCAGTTCCCCCCCACCCTGCCAGGGGCAGGGACACCTTCCACTATCCCAGGTTGCTCCAAGCCCTGTCCAGCCTGACCTTGGGCACTTCCAGGGATGCGGCAGCCACAACTTGTTTTGTCATTTCCATTTAGGATTTTTTTTTTTTGATCTTTCATAGTCACATTGGTTTATGTGTGACCCTGCTCACTCTGTCATCTTCTGTATGTTACTGCCTTGTACTTGGGATTAGGAATGTTTTTGTTCCAGGCAGTTTGATCTCTTCTGTCCCATCTAGTGCATTAAAATAGTTTCGGGGCTGTTGCACCCCAGATTTGTTTTTTCTCTTCTAGGCTTCTTTCCTTTGAAATGATGCTAATCCACTCACTGAATCAATGGCTTGAAGAGAAGGCACATTTCCACGTTTCCTTTATTTCTCCCTCCCTCCCCTTTTCATTTCTTGTGAGTTGTGAATTCATCACTTTGTGATTAATTTTGCCCTTGATTGCCTTTTGTCCTCATGTTCTCAGTCAGGTTTTCATCTCCATGATGCAGAGTGAAATGTGGAAGAGATTCCACACTGCTTTATTTCTTTCTTGTTTTATTAGCACATTGTTACCAAGCTATTCAAGAACTTAGCAGTTGTCCTGTGATCCTGTTGTGTTGTTGGGAAAGGGCATTTTGCTTTAGTCCCTTTCTCTTGCAGTGAAATCTGGACTGTTGTTCCAGCAGGAAACACACGATGCACCGATTGTTTAATGACAACAGCTGCAGGAATTATTGTTGGTGGTCCCTGGGGTTCACTGGGGCACAGGGCTGCACATTGCCTGAAGTGTGTGCAGGGAGATGGAGTCTCATCTCCCTGCAGGACATCACGGCTCCTCTGCCACTTTGGAAGCAGACCTTGTCTCTCTCCACGTGCAGGGCAGGGAGGCAGTTGGGGTCCTGGATCCACGGAAAGCTGTGGAGGATGCAGGAGGTGTGTTGGGTTTGACACGTGCACGCACACGGACAGGTTAATTCTCATTAGCCAGCGTGGTCATGCTTGGCCCCCTGCCTGGAAACTGCTCTGAACTTGACCCACAGTGGGAGCTTGGGCAAGCTCACTCTGGTGAATGGATGGCAGATTCCTTTAGCAGCTCCCTGTAAATATTTCCCTTTATCCATCAGCCCTGGACAGTCGCTCCCCTGGCCGGCCTTGGCATGGAGCGAGCATGAAGCTTGTGTGTATTGGAGTGTGCTGGACCACACCAGTGGTTTGGTAATTAAATCTGAAATTACTGGAGGTGGGAGCATAGGGGGGTGTTGTAACTGAAGTGCTTTTCCTAAGGAGTTTTGGCTTTGGGACAGATGTGGGCTGTTAATAACAAAATCTGTTCTTGGGGGTGCCTATGCCTTTTAACCTGAACGTGTTGCCCTCTCTCCCCTCCCTGTTGTTTCCCCCCCCCCGCAGGTCCCAGGCCTGTGTGAAGATCTCCTCTCCTCTGTGGATCAGCCCTTGAAGATTGCACGAGACAAGGTGGTAGGGAAAGATTATCTATTGTGTGACTACAACAGAGATGGGGACTCGTACAGGTGAGTTCCCAGCCAGAGCAAGGGGCCGGCTGCTGCTCTCTGAATGAGAGACCATGACCATGTGCAGGCTTGCAGGCCCTTCTCCCTCTTATTTTCAGCCAAAAAATATCAGTCATTTAAAGATTTAGAGCCCAAAATGTGCTGTTGTTATCTTGCTAGAAGGGGGCAACCGATGCATTTCTCTTTGTTTTCTGTATTCTGGATTAAAACCAGTCAGTTCTCTAGCAGAAATGGCCTTGATAGGAAATTAGAGCACTGCAAGGTTATAAAATCTCTGGAATGGATAATGACAGAAAAGAGATGATGCAAGCAATGGGTTTAAACAAAATCATCTTCAGCTTGTACAAAAAAGGGTGGATTTGCCAGCTGGGAAAGGCTCTTTCACTCATGTTTTGCAAGGAATCTACTGACTTTGGACTCAGCGTCATTCGTTCTGTTGGAAAATCTTGGCCCAGGTTTTTACCAAAGAAAAGGAATTCCTGTCTACCAAAATAGCTGATTTATTCTGAGGACTGTAGTCAAAAACAGTGAAAATATTTGAACCCTCTAAGCTGTGTGTAATTACAATATAATTAATTTCGAAGGAGGAGGGGCTGTAATACTGAAGTGATACAATCAGGTTTCAGTGTTTTGGCTGCCACTTTGAACACAGTCTCTCTTTAAATGTTTTTTCCTCTTCTTTGACATTAGGATGATGTTTTAAATTTATGTTTAAATTATCTCCTCCCTTTCATCACATTGCCTGACTTTACTTAATGGCTGCAGTGACAGTGGCATAGTTCCAGATATTTAATTTAAGAATCATGAGCTTACAGACCAGAAACCTTTGTGACTCTTGCAGCACTTTTATTCTTTCCCTTAATGAAGGGTGCTGGGCTGTGAGGTAACAACCCCATTCATCTCCTGCCCTGACTTACCAGCCCAGCCATCCTGCTGCTTCTGGGGATGATTCTGAGGCTTCCACTTGTCTCTCCTTGTAGCTTCAGTGTCATAATTCACATTTTAGTGCTTGGAACTATCTGCAGTAAGAATCTCACTTTGCTCTGTGTAGATTTGATGTAGTGTTTTACCTTCCTCTGGCCAGAATGTTCCAAGAATTGCGTTTCAGAGTGGAATTTCAGAAAATATTTTATGACAAATCTTTTTTCTTTGGCTCAGGCATCACTGCAGAAGCAGGTGAGCTTGTAAAGGATTCAGGATGAATTGGTTCAGTTGCTCTGAGTTGCAGGAAAGGTCCCTCTATAACCTGAAGCACATCTGTGTGTGGATGATTTACACAGAGAACACGCTGAGATTCATTTTGTCCTAGAAACAGGAGATGGCGAATGAGAGTGGATGCAGAGTTTGACAGTGCCTCTGGATTGTGGCTGAGTGTAAATCCTGATGAGTTGTTTTGAATATAAGCTATTGCAGAGGGCCAACAAGTGAGCAGGACTCGAAGGTGGAGCATCACTCACGTTCTTTAGGGTACTAATCTCATATTTAGAAACTATTCCAACCTTCTACTGAAGAGCCTGGTGCCTTCTAAAAGCATTTTGCATTCATTTTGTGTGCCCCAGCTGGTCAGATCTACGTTAGCAGCTACTTGCATTTAACCAGTTCTGAATTAGTAGCTAAAATAGGAGTTTAGAGCTTCTGCCCCCCACGAGATGCACCCACAGCTGCAGCCCCTCTGGCAGATGCAGGAGGAGAGATTAAATCCTGAATTTCTTGTGGATCTTTCAAGAGGTGGTTTCTCCCTGAAGTTGTGATGTTTCTTGCAGCCTCTGTGCATCCTGCTCAGGCTGTTGATGTGGACATCAATCACCAGGGACACAGGGAACTGGAAAAGGCACTGGTTAGACGGTAAAGGGACATTGTGCAATCACTAATAGACCCCTGTGTTTAATTAGGGCACATGACAGCCCTTCCTCTAAGGTCAGTGTCACTCTTGCCTGTGAAATTTGCTCCATCTCTTTCTGAGAAGGTATTAAACAGTTACAAGGAAGCAGGAGGAATTTGGTTTTTAAAATCGCTTTGAAATTTTCAGGACTTATTAAGTAATGAGGTTTCAGAGAAGCTCTTTCATTTGTTCCTCTAGAACAGGCACCATGTGTTAATTGCTGGCATGAAAGAATCCTGTTCCTGAGGCTTTTGATTCAGGCGTTCTGGATTGAAGTGATTCTTCCTTCTGGAATTGATTGGTCCCAGCTCTGATTCATGAAGTAAATTCTTTCCTTCAGCACACAGCAGAAGCCTTTGAAACCCCAGCAGCACTGCCCTGTGCATGTTAATCCCATTCTGTGCCTGTGTCCAGACACTCCTTCGTACCTCATAAAATCTGCAGTTGTTACTGGGAAGCGGCTCTTGCACTAATTTAATCAATTAGGCCAAGATCTAGGAGGGGTTCACTGGGCTTTTAAAAGCTTTTGATATTTCCACAGCCATTTTTCAGAACCACACGCTCAATGAGAAGTCCCAGGGAATCCTGTTCCCTGCCTGCAACGTGCTGCATCCCCGATTCCTGCACGCTCCGAGCTAAACACCTTTTCTTCATATTGGACAGGTTGCTAATTGCATTTCTTTTAGCACTAATCCAAGGATTTCAAAGCATTCCATGGGCAGCTGAGCCTCGTTCTCCTTCAGCAGGAGAGGTGGGGCTGGGTAGTCAGACTTTCTCGCTGGGAATCCAGTTTTATAGGGTTGGGTTTTTTGAGTGGCTTTACAATTTGACTGGGAATTTGCCTGGAAAAAAAGCTGCTGTGGGAAGTGAATATCTTAATGCTTAGCCCATCACAGGTTAGTCTTGCCTTTTATTTAGACAGACTTGGCTTGGTCCGTGTTGCACATGGATCAGACTAGAAGGTGGATTATTGGAGTCTCCTTAGATCTTCATAAATAGATAATTTTTATTTTCTTCATATTATCAAATCCTGCTTGTGGGAGTCTCATAGGCACTTCTGTGAGTGCTCCTGGAATAACAGAGGTTTGTGAAGGATATCAAGCAGTCATGGAATCCATATCGTGAAGGCAGAGCTTTTATTAATTATTTTTTTTAATATTAGACTTCAAGGTCCCTGACTTTGTTCATACATTTCCACTCGAAGTGTGTTTGATCACTGTTAAATGGAATCCTTATGGGGAATTCGGGGCCAACAACACTGAAACCTGTTAGCTGAAACACAAACCATTCTCTTTTGGGGAAATTAGAGGTCTGACTTTTGAAATTTAAGTGCTTGTCCATCTGTCTTTCTTCAAATAGCCTCCAGTTAAGTGTTTAAATGTGTTGTGAGTGCATTTCCACGAAAATAAAAGATACAGGGCTGTGTTAGGAGGTTTTTTTGTTGGTAAAGCCTCTGCTGGCTCCAGCTGGAATGGAATGAAAATGCCACAAGCTGCTGGCTGGAAGAGTGTGCTCTGGGCTGCCCCTCAATCCCATTCCTGCAGCCAGGGGAAGAGGTTTGATGTTTGCGCTTAGAGCGTCTCACAGAGGTTCTGCAAGAGTTCTCTGCTCTCTGTCTGGAGTAGCTGAGCCATTTGGGAGCACCAGGGTAGCACCAGGGGGATTTTTAGGTGAATCTCTCCCAGATTTCAGAGGTTTTAGGTAAAGGAGTAAAGAAAGAGCTGAGAAGGGACCTCATCCCTGTCTGTCCCTGTCTGCAGGGAGGGCTCCGAGCAGGGCCCAGGCTCTGCTCCAGGGGCCCAGCGATGGCACCAGAGGAGCGGGCAGGAACTGATCCCAGGAAGTTCCACCTGAACATGAGGAAGAACTTTACACACTCTGGGACACATTGTCCAGAGAGGGTGTGGAATCTCCCTCACTGGAGATATTCCAGACCCATCTGCACACACACCCCTGTGCTCTGGGCTGACCCTGCTGGAGCAGCGAGGTGGCACCAGATGAGCCCCTGTGAGCCCTTCCAGCCTGACCCAGCCTGGGATCCTGTGGCTGTTGGCTCCCTTCCAAAGCAACCACATTTTAAGCAGCTGTTTAAAATCACAAAATCCCGGAATCACTGAGGTTGGAAAAGCCCTGCCAGCCCATCGAGTCCAAGCTGTGCTCGATGCCCGCCTTGTCCCCAGCCCGGAGCACTGAGTGCCACCTCCAGGCCTT
>VZTF01007867.1:746293-778788 GCA_013397755.1 Cnemophilus loriae
GCTCCAGCCCCTCCATGGCCTTCCCGAATGAAGGGCCCAGGGCTGGACACAGCCCTGAGATGAGAACCACGACCTGAAAACATCCTTTGGGTGGATGTGACACAACAGCTCCACTTTTCCTGGTCTCACCTTTCCTGTCAGGTGTGGTTGGGAGGAGTGAAGGGAGCAAAGCAGAGCCTGGACTTTGTGCTTGGCATCAAACAGGTGTCAGACCCCCCTGCCTTTCTGAGAAATGAGTGACAAAGGGCTGCTGAGAAAAAGCCTTTCCCTGTGGCCAGCACTGGGACCTGGGGGCTGGGGAAAGAGAGTGGGGAAAGGGGAGAGAAAGGGTGGAGGTGCTTTTCTGTAAGCCAGCAGTGATGTGTGTAAGTTGGTTATTCCAAGGGGAAATGAAAAGCAAAATGCAGGTTTCCAGAATGGGAGTTATAAAAGCCTCAAGCAAACGGGCAAAGGGTTCCATTAATCTTTTAATACCAAATATTTCATTAAGAGCACAAAAATCTCTTCCACACCTGCAGAACTTGTAGTAAAACCTGCAGCTTTACAAACCCTGTTAAATCCTTCAAACTGTTCAAAGAGTTTCCTAATGTTATGCTAAAGGTAGAGTTTATTTCAAAGCAGAATAGTGGAGGAAAATGTGGACCTTAATCACAGCCAGCAGTGTTTGGCTCAAATACTGTGAGATCCCAAATAAACTACACAATCGATTTGTATTTGCATGAAAACAATTTTAAATATTTAATGTGCAACAGCTGAAGCCTTGTTTTTGAATATATAAGAAGGAACAGGTTGAGACCCAAGAGACATTTTTTTCTGTAGAAAAGCCTGAAGCCAGGGAGTGGCCCCCAGGTGAGTTTTGGGGGCTCAGCGTCCCCTTTTTGCCAGCATTTGAAATGCCTGTGGAGGGTGCAGTTCTTACAGGTAGATTGCTCTGGGCACCTTCTGGTTTTTTTGGAAGTTCAGCGTCTGTGGATGAGGTCCCACCCACCAATATTAAACCTTTCAGAGCCGTGGAATACCCTGAGCTGGAAGGGACCCCCAGGGACCATCCAGGCCAACTCCTGGCCCTGCACAGACACCCCAACAATCCCACCCTGTGCATCCCTGGGAGTGTTGTCCAAACACTCCTGCAGCTCTGGCAGCCTCGGGGCCGTGACCAGGCTTTGTCTTGTTGTCTGCTTTTCTTGTCCCCCCATCTGACTGTCCCTTTCCTTGTCTCCCTGGCAGGTCACCGTGGAGCAACAAGTACGACCCTCCCCTGGAGGACGGTGCCATGCCCTCGGCTCGCCTGCGCAAGCTGGAGGTGGAAGCCAACAATGCCTTCGACCAGTACAGAGACTTGTATGTCAGTCCTACCCTCAGAGCCCTGTCTGTCTGTCTGTCTGTGTCCCCTGGGGCAGGCGTGCAGGGCGCACGCGGGGTCTGGCGGGGGGAGGCGGCGCTGGGCTTTGTGATGCCAGACGTGATCGGATCTGTCAGCTGGTGCCAAAGGCAGATGCTGAGGTGCTTTCCCACCTCCCTCCCCCTTTAACAGATTGATGCTGTCTCTGTCCCAGCATGACCTGGCTTCTCTTTGATCTTTAAGTTCAATCTTGAACCATCTGCATTTTCCATTCCCTCAAGGCCGTACTCTTAAAAAATCTCTATGTGCAGCAGCAACTCTCACATCTTCCACTGAAACGCCAGGCACTGAGCACTGAAATGCAGCAGTTGGACAGGGATTAACGTACTTCTGCTGCAGGATGCTTGTTTGAGGCCCTGTCTTATTAAAGAGGTGTAAAACAAAGGAATTAATAGAGCATGTGTGAGATAAATGTAGATTTGGCAGTGGTTTTTTTAAAGCAGCAATAGGAAACTGTCTGGGTGACTTACCAGTTGAACAATTATTCTGTAAGCTGGGGCTGTACTGGTCCTGCACTGTGCTTACATCCAAAGCCCTGGGCTGTGATCAGGTTCAGCTGTGGGCTCTGTACTCTGTGGTCTCCTGAGCAGTGCTGGGGTGGAAAGTGATGCTAAAACTACGCAGCAAGCAAGTGTTGCAAAGCAAAATGAACCCGTAAGCGTGTCCTTCACTGGGACACTTTCTGAAGGAGATGCCTAAAGACCATGAGAAAAGTCAACAAACTTCATTGCTGCTTGATGTTGCCCAACAAGGGAGATAAAACCCAGCCTTAGATGTAGTTCATCATGTTACAGTGCTGGCAGAAGCACGTTAAAAGGAACTTTTCTTGCTGGATTCTGTGGATCGATCTAAATGTAGCCTGCCCACATGTGTAAGCCTCACACTTTTGTTACAGGTATCAAATTTTTACTTCTTTTCATGCATTGTTTTCATAGCTCTCTAACTTCTCTTGTAAGTAGCAGTTGTTATTGGTATCTGAACTGACTGGAAGAAAGGAATTTTGCATATTCAGCAGAGCCAAGTTTGCAGTTACTCCCCAGATGCAGAACAGACCAGGACCAATAAGACTTTTAATACCCTGAGACAAAAACGAGGAGGTTTATGGAACCAAGGTTGTCTTTTTAAATCCCTCTCTGCTCAGATGACCATGAAGTCGTGGCTGGATACAATAACTTCTTTAAACAGCTTGAATTTGCTGGAAGGAAAGCACAGGACAGGTTTCTCTGACTGAGGTGAATCTGCTGAGCCCTGCTCAGCGTGGGGTACAGCAGTACCTTTATATAACAGTCTTCATGTACTGCGTGGAAGGAAAAGGTGAGATCGTTCCAAATTCCATCTTTCTTTTTTGTCAGTGCAAGTTTTTCAGGCAGGACGTGGTCAGAGGGGATCCAGGAGGGATCGCTCCGGTGTCACAGCCAGGAGGACAGGTCAGATTATGGGCACAGGTGCCAGCACAGAACACTTCAGTGCCTGTTGTGATCCCAGAAGTGGGGGAGGAAAAGAGGACGAGGGTGGCTTATGTTTGACTGAGCAGCGTAAAAAAAATTGTGCCATTTGTGGAAAGAATTTGCAAAGTTAAGGAAACTTAACCTCAGTGTCTGAAGGGTTCGTCGTGCTTGAAATCAGGATTTGTACTTTACCTCCAGCAGAGATGTGGAGAGAAACAGGCTTTTGTTCTTGCAGTTGGGCTCTGCAGTTTCCTGAATAAGACAGTTGGATTTTTGTGTTTTGACAGCGGAAGCTTAATTTTTACTTGGAGATCAGAGGGGAGGAAATTCAGAGGTGGTAACAAGTGCCAGCTTCTCTCAGTGCTGCTCTTGCCGACACGTCAGGTTGGGAATGACTGCAGCAATTCCTCACGGAACAGCTGCTGGAGCTGCGTGGGGAGGGCTGCGGTGGGAAGGGGCTGGAGGTGGCAGGGATGTCATTTCCATGTCTGCTGGAGCTGGGAGCTGGAGCTGGGAGCTGACACTGGAAAGCCAGCAGTGAGTCAGTGGAGGTGTCACTGTCCTGCTGCTCTGGCAGCTCCTGGAGCTGGGGAGGGAGGGCACGAGGCATCCTGGGCCAGTTACCAGTGTCCTTCCCAATTCCAGAGCCAGGGACAGCAGAGCTTTTCCAGCCTTGGGAAATACTTCAGGCTCGTTGATGTATTAATCAAAGAGCTAAACGTGCTGGCAGCCCTCAGGACTGTACCTTTTGTGGAAATTCTGGTTTCTGTTAAATGGGGAGATCTATTCCAGGTTCACCTTCCAGGAACAGGGATCAGTCTGTAGGCAGTGTGCAGACAATCTACATTCTGAGTTGAGCTGCAGAGGCTTTCATCGTTTCTGTTCACTCTGGTGGGGTTGTCTGCCCACAGAGATCCTTCACAGGGGACACCAGGCTAATTGATACTTCACATTACAAATTCTCCCTTGAAAAATACCAGTTGAAGTGCAGTGCAGATGAAGAGGATGAAAACGGTGCTGAGGGAGAAGCTGCAAATCTGACACATCAGCTCCTCACCAGCAGTCCCTTAAGAGGCTGTTCTGTCCCTCTGTGGGGTAGAGGATGTTTCTGAGCTGCCCCTGTAACCACAGCCACTGTTTTATGGGAGAGGGGTAACAGTGAATACAAAAATAATCACAGCACTCACAGGGAACACCAGATCCCAGCGTGCCTGAATTTCCTGGGCTATTCAGGCATTTCATTCCTGTAACGAGAGTTTCTGCTGGGTTTTTCAGAGGAAGTAGTGGCTTTGTGTCCAGCTTTGCTGGACACCTTCCACTATCCCAGGTTGCTCCAAGCCCCCTCCAGCCTGGCCTTGGGCACTTCCAGGGATCCAGAGGCAGCCACAGCTTCTCTGAGCACCCTGTGCCAGGGCTTCCCCCCTCTCACAGGGAGGAATTCCTTCCCAATATCCCATCTAACCCTGCCCTCTGGCAGTGGGAAGCCATTCCCCCTTGTCCTGGCACTCCAGGCCCTTGTCCACAGTCTCTCTCCATCTTTCCTGTTGGCTCCTTCAGACACTGGAAGGCCCCAGTCAGGTCACCCCAGAGCCTCCTCTCTCCAGGTTGAACAATCCCAGTTCTCCCAGCGTTTCCTCACGGGAGAGGTCTCAGAAGTTGCTGTGCATGGGGCTCACTTCACTCCTGAGCTTCCAAATACACCTTGTGCTGCTCATTCCAGCCTGTGTAGACAAACTGGTACTTCTGAGAACATCTCCGTCCCGCTCTGCTCTCCACATGAGGTCCAGACCTCCCCTGGATCAGCTCCCGCTTTACCTTTGACACAGAAAGTGCTGATATCTCGCAGAATTCATCTCGGGCCTCTCCCAGCACTTCACATTGCTTCGGTTTTCCCTGGTGTCGGTCCCATTTGGCCCACACACCTTTCCCTTTTAGATTTCTCTTTTCATCAGGTGTGGTAAGTCTCCACCTACGTTCAGTGAGTCACTGCATTGTATTTGCCATTTCCCAAGGGGTTGGCACCTGCTGTCGTGGGTGTTTCGAGGGGAACAGCCTGTTATGGATTTGTTAACAGTTTGTGTGAAATAATCCAGATTTGCTTGCTGGGGACCTTAAAATTTAATTTTGTCCCCAAAAGCTTAGTGGCCAATGCACTGAGTGACTGTAATGTGAAAACAGGTTTGGAGAAATCTTGTAATGTGCATGTGACAAAATCATGTAAACTGGAGAAGAACAATTTTGCTGAACCTTGAGTGTCTCTGAGCCAGTGCTGAGTTGGCCTTAAGTGTCTGTTTTAGTGCAAACTACCTTTAGTATCTCTGGAGTTCCCACCTTTTCTTTCTGCAGGCATTTGGGTTAAAGAGGAATGACACCAGGTTTTAGTTCCCTCTTTGTTCTCTGTGTTAAACAACAAGCATATTTCTTGGTTATCTATTTTACCAAAATCCATGTCACTTTCCCAAAAAACAACTGTTCAATTTCCATCTCCTGCTGCCAGGTTTAACTCCAACAGTGCCTGGAGCTAATGCCCTGGTATGTTTGTGTTCAGTAGGTTATTATTCCCAGATGGAAGTCTAATATCTTACACCACTCACTTAGAGCCTTGGCTTTCCACTTCCAATATGGTGAAGATAATTTCTTCCAACACATGGTTGTAATTTATTGCCCTTTGCTTGACGTGTGTGTGCTTGATTGAAATCAAAGCATAATGAGGACCAGGGCGGCTGGTTAAATCTCCCTATTTTAGATTCTGCCTTCTCTTGTTTTGGGTTGGAGATAATCAGGGCTTTAATTAAGTAATCTAATGGCTCTTTGTTGTCTGGAAGAAATAGTTTCTGAAGTGATTAAATAGACCTCCCCTGGGAAGGATGCTGCTGATCTGTCTGCAAACAGGATGAGTTTTGGCAACTTTGGACTGGTTTAGTGACTGACATACATTTGGGAAGCTATTCCTCCTTTTTTCCTTGGCTTAAATTGGATTTATTGTTGCTTTTGATTTTTAACAGCTTTAAAAAAAGATAAAACATCATCTTAATCATTCTGCTCCTGAAAATGTTTGTATTGATTAAGGTTTTGAGTTCCCTCAACAGAGTGAGCCATGAAACCTTTTGAACTTCTGCTTCTGTCTGTGTTTTGATGTTGATCCATTCTCAGTTTGTTATATTAGAGCTCTGGACCAGGAATTTGGTAGGAGTGGAAGGAGGTCTGGGAGAGGATTGACCTCTGAAATGTCTTTGTTGTGTGTAATCCTTTTATGATTGAATTTTGATTGGAATCTGGTCCAGAGCAGTTGTTGCAGTTTTGGATGGCGTTCGCGGTGCGGAGGGTGGCAGCCCAGGCCTCTGCTCCTTGCAGCGGGGCTGTTTCTGTCCTCTGGGTGGAACACACTTTGCAGCCGGCTGAGCATCCACGGCCTTTCCGTGCTCTGGAGGAGGAAAGGCTGAGGAGTCCCCTGGGCCGTGTGCCTCAGGAGTGTGTACATTGAGGAGCCTTGTGCTAGAGCTTGGGCGGGTACAGCAGTGGAGTCCCAGTGACAGAAGAGTTTGCCCTTTCATTTTTAGAGTGCTCAGGGCTGACTGTGTTTGTTATTTTTATTACTCTGTTTAATCTCATGGAACAGCCTGGCTTTGTTGGGCTTCAGGGCTGTCTCATTTTCACTGACCTGTGCCATCATCTATACCAAGTATGTTCAGATGTCCCATAAACTGCTGGATCGTTTTACCTTTTTTAGCTGTTTTTACGCTTTTTCCTAGTTTATTTTGGATTATGTGCTTGAACCGCCTCTGACACTGCTTTAGTCCACTTGTGTTGATAAGAAAAATGGCAGCCTCTATTAGTGCTGCCCTTGGGCTGTAATTGTTTCTGAGATCTGCTCTGGTGTCATCTGATTTCTCCTTCCCTGGGCTGACAGAGCCTGAGAGCCTCTCAGTGAAGTTCAGGCCAACTCACAAAATAGTTGGCACTTCCCGCAGGGTTTGTAGCAACTGCTGCACTCATCTGTTTGACCAGCTTTGCTGTATTTTCTGCATGGAACAGCCCTGATTCCAGCAAGTAAAGAGCAGCTGTAAGAGGCGTGACGAGGGGGTTGGTTTCAGCACAGCCTGCCCAGAGAAACTGTGGATGCCCAACCCCTGGAAGTGTCCAAGGCCAGGCTGGACTGGGCTGGAGCTCAGCAAGGGATTTGGCAGCTGTGAGCCCTTTATGCGAGCCCCGTGTCTGTGTTCAGATGCAAACCTGGTCTGCCTGAACGAGAAGCCCCTGGAAGCTTTGAAGTGACTTTATTGCCATCGGCTCCCTGTTCCTCATTACCGCTGCAGCCCTTTGTGCCGGCTCTCTCCTGGGCATGGCAGTTCCTGGGGCTTGCACAGCCAGGGCCCTGCAGATTGAATCCAGATGGGTTTGTTGTGCATCCCAGCACTAAGGAAACTGCTTTTGCATCTCTCTGCTGCCTGGGGATCTGCACCATGGGGTGTGACATCAGGATTGTGTCACTGCGGACGTTCTTGCCTCGGGGTCAGGCTGATAAGAGTGAGATGAAGTCTCCTAAGACAGGTCTAAACCACCAAGACATTCACTGCTTTCATGTCTGTGTGCTTTTACAATTACAGCCGTGCTGTTTTCCCAAGGGAATTATTCAGATGTAGAAAACAGAGCAGTGTTGGGATCCCCTCCTCAGCATGCCCGTGGGCAGCTCAGAGCAGAATTAATATTGAAGTTGTTGATTTATATTACACAGATTAGAGAGTCCTCTTAGAAAAGAGGGGAAAATTAAATGTACTGTCATGCTGGAAAGCGAAATCAGTTGCTTTTAATCTGATTTTTTTTTTCTTTGGGAGTTCCATTTTGGAGCAGCTCTGCACACACTGCATTCTTATCTTCTGAATCGGAGATCTTGGGTGGAGGAGGAGTTTTTCCCTTGGGTTCCCACGGTTCTCTGTGATTACATAAAATCTGAACACTTGGATTAGGAGGTCAGCATTGATGATGCAGCACTGTCCTCAAACACTGCTCTCTGAAGGCTTTAAATCCCTACGAAGAAATTACTTACATTCGAAAATGAGGCAAAATTTTGAACTGTCAGTTTGTTGTGATCTGGAATTTTTGAACTGGTTGTCACTAATAATACTTTGTATTATGTGGACAGAAATTTACCTCATGCCCTCACAAATGTACAGTGGAAATGGAATGGAAATGATGGAATTTGAAGACAGAGTAACTTAAACAACAGCAGCCTTCTTGTGGCAGATCTGATGTAGAATTCTTCTGTTAGAAGAATTGATGCCACGTGAAATCTGCAGCCTCCAAAGATTTTGGCAAACTTAAACCACGACACAGAAGATTTCTGCTGTCTCTTCTCCTCCTATCCCTGTTTGGATTTCAGCTGGCAGAGGCTGGGATGTGGCAGACTGGGGGTGGCTGAAGCAGTGTCTGTGCTGCCCGAGGATGGCCACGGGCAAGGGGTTTGGAAGCAGTCGGAGCTTCCTGGTGTTGATGAAGCAGCCCCTCGTTTGGACACGTTCCAGAGTGACCCCTTGTCCTGCTCGCTGGGTGGCTGATGGAGCTCTTCCCAGGTGACTTCTCCAAAGGGGTTTGGTCGGTAGCTTCCATCTGCCGAGAGCAGTCGGATGGGAAGGAAAATGTGAGCAGTACACGATTTTTATGAAATAATGAAAGGTGCTAGAAAGCACAAATTGGGAGGTTCTGGGAGACTTTTAGCCTTCAGGATCCCATTGTTTGGATACTGTTTTCCTTCCTTGCAGAGTTCCTGCACTTCACAGCTCTGCTGAGCAGTTTGAGTCATCCCACCGTGGTCCAGATGTGTGCTTTTAAGTACAACTGGCATTGAAGTTACACATACCTAACTGGATTGGTATGTTTGCTCCAGGGACTTTTGCACCTGTGTATGCTGGAAGGAATTCCTGTAAAATACCTGTACTGAGCCCCCAAGCATAATTTGGGCTGAGTTCATCAAGTGGGGTGCAAAACCCCTGGGCTGTGCACAGGCATTTTACCTTCTTCATTTTAAATCTCTGGGTGAGATTGTGGAAGTGCTCCACAGTTGTGCTCCTGGGGCCAGGGAAGGAAGGAGGAATTGTAAATCATCTGGACTCACAGCAGTGGGAGAAGTGTCACATCCCGGCTCGTTCCTGGTACCAGCCTGTCCTTTCATTAAAGAACAGGCTCCTGAGCCTCATCGCTTGACAGCTGGATGGAGGCGGCGATTATCTAGGGACAGCTGATCTCCTGAAGAATTTGTTCCTTCTGCAGCTTGAGGTGTGAGATTGCAGGGGATTTGTTGAACACCTGAGCAATGCTTTGGGTTTGGTGGAAGGTGGGTTGCTCAAATTCACCGCTTCCTTCGTATTTCTGTTGCGATTCCTGTGCTGGCTTGAGGTGGCAGGGGAAGGACTCGGTGGGAGTTGTGCCACGTCACTTGTCACTCCAGGCTTCTGTTCCCATAAGAGTTGGAATGTCTGCTTCCTCACCTCGGCATTTAGGAAATGTTCTGGGTTGCTGCGAGACACCAGCTGCTCTCGCTGTGACTTCGGTCATTGTCACTCTTGTGAAAACACGTGTAGCTGAATGCTCAGCATTTTCCTTTGGGGCAGGATTTTTAAATGCCAGTTTTCTCAGAAGTCTGTTGATCTAAATAGCTGGAGACATTTCCCTTTCTATGCTGAACTTCTGTAGCTGGAAGAAATAACTATGTGACCTTTAGGGAATAAAAGAAAATACATTTTTCTGCTTTAAATGAGCCAGTTTGAAACCCTGTGCAAGCCTTTGGAAGGTTTGCAGGGCCAGGCTGAGGTTCCAGGTGTTGGTGCTTTGGCATCAGGGGGTTGGGAGAGCTGTAAGCCACAGACTTTTTGTCTCTGGCTCTCAGCTACTTACTGGAAAATGCACAAATGTTTTTATGGATGAGTGATTTGGTTCTGAGGTGTAATTGAAAGTCAGAGCTTGCTTTTATTGCAGTGTGGTGGAAAGTCATTTTCTCCGCACAGGGTCCAGGATCACTGGGGAGGCTCAGGAGGAGCGGAACCTTATCAGGAGGGTGACAGGGCCTTTCTGAGCTGTCCTTCGGTGGTAAAACAAAGTGATTAATCTGCCCTCCTTTCTTGAGGGCTGTGCTTCAAGCTGGGGGATTTCCTCCCCTATCACATCCCCCTTGAAGTTACAGCTTTGTTCTGGCCACAGCCTCTATTTCATGGGTACAGCTCCGGCTCCTTAGACAAGTTTCCATCCTGTGTCTCCACCCGCTTCAACTTCAAACACTTCATAAAGCTTTGGATCACTCTTAGCTTAAATATTTTCTTTTATTCTTGCATTTGTAAAGTAGGTCAGTCTTAAGTGTGACATTTTTTGTATAAAACAGCTTTTTCCAGGAGTTCTGTGGTTGATGAGTAACGGATATAAAAATTCAGTGTTTGATCATGACATTAAAACTGTAATTGATTTTGATTGAACTGCTGTTCTGAATTCTGTAAAGAGAATGAATGATTACTTTGGGCCTTATGCCTTTTAGTCACCTTCCTGGGCAGCCTTATAAAAGTTATTTTATAGTAACTTCCCAGAGACAGAACACTGGCTGTCCTCTCTAAGGACAGGGGTGTCATTTGGTCTTGCTGATCTTCAAAGGTCCTTCCAACTGAACCCAACTATGATATCGTTTAGCAGTGTTTTGGTTGTTAAAAAAGGGATATGACAGCCATAAAACGACGATTTTTCATTGTTTTACAACAAACTTTTATCTGTAGGTAAAGCCTGATTGACCTTGATTGAAACATCCTGGATTGATTGGTGTCCTTAGGCAGAGAGCAGCGATTGCTGTACTTTGAAGCTGTCCTTTGAGAATGGTTTATCCCCTAGGGGTGTTTCTGAGGTACCACAATAGGAATTCCTCCTACCTGGGGCCTCCTGAACATCCCAAAAGCATCTTCTGGTTGCTTGGATGCTTCGGGGACAGTTGTAGCCAGGTGGGGGTTGGTCTCTTGTCCCAAGTGACAAGAATAAACAGCCTCAATTTGTGCCAGGTGAGGTTTGGGTTGGATATTAGGAAAAAATTTCAGGGAGAGGGTTGTAAAGCATTGGAACAGGCTGTCCCCGGCAGGGGTGGAGTCACCACCCCTGGAAGTGTTCAGAAAACCTGTGGATGTGGCACCTGGGGAGGGGGGTTAGTGCTGAACGTGGTGGTGCTGGTTGATGGTTGGACTGGATGACCTTAAAGGGCTTTAATTGTCTGTGATTCCAGCTTCCAGAGAAGGCTGCCTTTTCCAGCCATGGCTGTGCAGCAGGATCTGGGCCAGGGACATCCAGAACGGGCCACCAAGGAAAGAGATGTTCAGGGCAGGAGCTTTAGTGCCCTGCTGCATGTGGCTTTGGGCCTGTGCTCTGCCTCACCCATCCATTTCTTTAACAGAGAAGATCCCAGTTTATGCCTTCCTGGAGCCTTTTCCAAGCTGGTTCCTCTCCTGCTTGGGTTTTAGTATGTGCTGCGTTTCAGTCTGCGGTGAAGGGGTTTCTTGGAGGAAGCCCAGCCTTCCTGCAGCAAATCCAAGTCCACGAATGTCAATTTAAATTCCTCCCAATCTGTCATCCTGTGTTCTATTATGGACCAATTAGCCTGTGGCACCTCTTTATTTTTCTTAAAAAAACCCCAGCAGGTTCCAAGGAATGTTCCCCTCTCCAGCTGTGACTTTCCTGGGTTCAGAAATCCCGCTTCAGTGCAGTGTGAGGGAAGGTGAAATCCAGCGTAGTGGTCAGTGCTGTATATTTTCTCCCTGTGTAGGAGGAGGGGATTTTGGAGTGTTTCTGTAGAGCACAGAGGAGCCTTGGGATAATGTATATCCGGGCGTGCCTTGGATTCAGTCGCTGGCATTGTTGTTCCAGTCTCCAGATCCTGGGCCTGGCCATGGCAAAGCAGCTTTATTGAAATAGCATGTTGGTATTTAAAACAATATTAATACTATATTTGATTCATTAGATCTCCAAAGGCAGTTAAAGCGTTTCCATGTGTGCGCTGTTGGTTCTGGCGGGAGGTTCTTCTCATGGTTTTATGTGGTTTCAGACAACATTTTAGCACATTCTTAAAATACCCACAAAAGCCTTTATGTAAAATCTCATAAAGGTGAACCACATAAAAATTATTTTTTTCCTGTTTCGTGTCATTAGGATCAAAGTACAGTAGGTAAGAATAAATTTCCCAAAACCTTGTTTTGGTCCCTCTCTTAATTAATGTTTCATGCTCGTAGCAAGGTCGTAAAGTGGGTAATGGGGAAACTGTCTGTGCACCCTGTAATGTTCTCAGTGCCTGCCAGTTCATTTTGAGTGAATTCACTGATTCTGTAGATGAGAAAGAATGTATTACATATATATTTTTAAGCAGTCTGACTCTGAGGAGGGACAATAACTGCTTCTCTCTGGCCTTTGATTCCCAGTGCCGAAGGAAGGGTCACTTAGGTTGGAGCTGAGGTTCACTGCAGGACTGGAATTCCCATTACTGCATTAACCAGAATCCATTTGTGAATTCCCCAGGGGATGTAAAAAGGGTGTTTGTTGGTTTGTTAGGTTGGGGTTGCCTGCTGGAAGCCTGGCTTCAGCTGGCTGGGCAGCAAAGGGCTTTGCTTTTTCAGTGCTGTGTTATCAGAGGTTGGCAAGTGCCACAGGACAGTGGGTCCTGAGCTGCCCGGGCTGAGCTTGGTGAGGAGAGGCAGAGCCACCCATTAAAAATAAAAGGCTGTGGTGAGTTAATAGGAAATTGTTTACTCCTGCTGAGATCAGCATTGGTTTGGGTACAGGCTTGGATATCTGCAGTTAAAGGGAACTGGGGCTCTTTGGTGGCTCTGCTCCGTTAAAACAACATTTGGGGCTGGTCTGTGAGTGCACAGAATGTGCTGGAGGTGTTCGAAGTGTCACTGGCATTCGCTTCCCAGTGTCTTTTCTCCTGACTCTTGGCGAGGGTGGGTTAATGTGCTTTAATCCACAGAGCTTCCAGGTGATCCATGAACTCCAAACTGCACAGTAAATTGACTTTTAAGCACCATTCACAACTGGAAGGCCCGTGGTTAGAAACGGGGGGAGCACACAGGTGGGAAGGTTCGATAACTTTTTCATGCTGGCCGTGAGGGGTAATTTCCTCCCTTGCAGAAGAGGAACGCGGGGTCACTCCCAGGTGTGTGTGGCAGTCAGAGGCAGAACACAGACCAAGTTGGTCTGCCTGACCTCTCAGCTGCCGGGAACTGTCAGTCCTGGCAGCTCCTCGTGTCTTTGGATGATGAGATTTTGCCCTCCTGCTGGCAATGAAAAGGCTGACTACCAACATTTCATGTTGTTGCCTCTCCTCTTTTCACACGATCCTTGTGTGCCACGGTCACCGCTGAGACCTGAGAGCTGTGTGCCATGAACAAGAGTTTATTCCCTTTTCCTTCATCCTCCTCATGGCTGTTTGGTAACTTGAGAATAGAAGGGGTGAAATGCTGTGGGTTGCAATTCCAGTTTACCAGAAGACAAAATTACTCCTCGTGCATCTTTCTTCCCACAGTCTTGGGTTGTTTACCATTGTTTTATAAAGTGCGTTTTCCATCTGCACCGGTGCCATCCAGAGGGACTGGGGCTCTACAGATCCCACTGCTTGGTCGGTTTTCTGAATGTACTTTGAGCAACAGACACCTGAGATTGAGGCACTCTGGCTTGTTTTCTCTTGTTTCCCATATCTGATGCTGGAATAATAAAACCTCAACAGCATCTCTACATTTCTGAGACCCTTGGTCTCAGTTCAGCTCCCTTTGCAGTAAATCAGTGTCAGCTTCACACAGACTTTTGAGGCAGCAACATAAAGTTACTTACTTGCTCCCTTTTGTCTTAATTAGTGAACTTTGCTGTAAAGAACTTCCAGACTTTGCCATTAGCAAGGGAAAAGAGGGGGGAAAAAAGAACAAATTGTAAAATAAAGCCTTACTCTGAGCCCACTTTGTAGCTCGTGCTTTTACCAGCTGTTGTAGGTAATTGGAATCAGAGGAATTGTTTGCTCAAGTCCTGTAGAAATTGGTAAATAGCTCTGGTTCTCACCAGAGCTTTATTCTCTTTCAGGGAAATGTGCAGTTGTTTTGTAATTAAAGTCTCTGCATTATGAAGTGATTGGAACTGCTGTGTTTCTAGGTGTGTAACTGTGAGAGTGTGCTGTCTTGAAAGAAAAACATAATCTGTATTAGGAGTTAGAAATTCTGCTTATTTAAGATTATTATCATCGATATCTGACTCTGGCTTGGGTCCTGCTTGCTTTTGACTTGCCTTTGGATTGCATCCTGCAGGTATTTTGAAGGTGGAGTCTCCTCTGTCTACCTCTGGGATCTGGATCATGGCTTTGCCGGGGTGATCCTCATTAAGAAAGCTGGAGATGGATCAAAGAAGATTAAGGGATGCTGGGATTCCATCCACGTGGTGGAGGTTCAGGTACAGCCTTTGGGGCAGCTGATACACCCAAGTGAAAACAAAACCCAGTTAATTCCAGACAATTAAGGAGCACAGGTGTTCCCCTGAACAATGCAATATTGTGTCAGGGCTGTAAACTTCTTTCCCCTGTTAATTTTTGAAAATACCCCGAAGCAATTTGGATAGAGATAAGTCAGGGCTGTAATCAGAAAGAATCCCAGAAGAATTGAAAGTATGTTACTTTCTGTGCATGTGATCTCGAGATGTGGGGGTTTTTTAACATAAAGGGCTACAGATAAATATCACTAATTAGGTAATAAAAACAAGGTAATGGGAGGGTAAATTGTTCTAACTAGATTTGCTTTAGAAAATTAGAGAAAATTAGAGGAGTATTTTCTCTTAGAATTGTCTTTAAGAGACTGTGCTGCATGAGTGGGGTTTGACTTACCTGTCCTGTTGCTTGTGGGGTCTGCCAGGCCAGCCCCCATTTAGCTTTAGGAGGGATTTTAACCTTCTGTCTCTGTCCCTTTTTGTCCCCTTCCGCTTGCAGGAGAAGTCCAGTGGCCGCACTGCCCATTACAAGCTGACCTCCACAGTGATGCTGTGGCTGCAGACCAATAAAACTGGCTCTGGTACCATGAACCTGGGGGGGAGCCTCACCAGACAGGTATGGCTGAGTCCTGCAGGGTGTAGCAGACCTGGCAGCCCTTCCCTCCCTTCCACACCCAGCAGCCCCAGCCGGGCACAAAACGTTGCTTTTGGGAGGTGTTGCATAAACATCTCTTCTCGTGCTGTTCTGCAGCCCAGTGAAATGGTGAATGCAGAGTGTAATTGCCAGAAAGCCCCTTGAACTGTGCTTGACACAGCAGAGCTTGCAATTAAAAATACAAAACATTCAGCAGGAGTTTAGACTTGGCTTCTAAGTCTCAGTTTGTCTTTTGGTGTTCGTGAATTTTTACATGCGTGTTGCAGATATTTTTATCTGTAAGATTTGCCCACTTTCTCACTGGAGGATTCCAGTAGGATTATAAAAATGCAGGATGACCTCTTTTCTGATGTCTCTCTTTTAAAAGCCAGCTAAACCACTGTGAACAAACCTGTATTTTGCACTGACTGCAGGATGTTTTAAGGACATCAATTATATAGTATCTTCCTTTAGGGTTTTCTTCCTGCAGTACCAGGACGCTGACTTTAAAAAAATCTCCTGAAAAAATAAGATGAGTCTATCCTAAACATTTGGGGGTTTCGTGCCAGCATTAATGACTTTGACTGCCTCCTGAGAGCTGGTTTTCACCAGGAAGGTGCCAGACTGGCTGATCTCAGCAGGGCTGCTGAGTCCTGACAGGCAGGATCTGCTCAACTGGACTTCCTTGGAGGAGGCTGCTTCTGGCCCAGCACCTGCCAAAGGCTTCTGCCTCCCTGCTGATGGACTGGGGTTGCTTTGGGCTGTGGAAGTCAGTGACTCGAGCAGAGTAATAAACTCTGCAGCACAGGAGGCACATTGTAAGGTCATGAGTGACTGGAGAGATTGGCAGCAGCTGAAACTCCTTTATGAGCCTTCCCAGGGCAGACTGGGGCTTTCCATACAAAGGACAATGCAGACTCTGTTAAAAACCTCATGGTTTTGTACAGGTTTGAGCCAGGTGAAGGCGAGGAGGGTCTGGGATTGCAGAGAGGGACTGAAATTGGGTTAGCCTTGCACAGCTTGCCCCAGCTTGGGTGATTTTTCTTTCCACATTGTTGATGTTGAAGAAGCTGATGGAAAAGCAGCTGAAGGAAAAAGGCATCTGGAGACAGTTTTGAGCCTTTTTTTGACTCTTTTTGCAGTAATTACACCCGAGTTATGGTGACCCGGACAAATATTTAATCACAGGCCTTGCTAATCCTGTAAATCAGAGCTGTGAAGTGCAGGCCAAGGGCTTGACTCTGGCCGTGGCCTCTGGAGCACGAGCTGTGCCAAGGAAAACAAGGGCCTGTGGAGAATGGGTGTCCTCAGTACACCTTGGCCTGAGCTGCTGGGCCTTGTTTGGTTTGACTTTCCCTCTCAAAGCCTCGGTGGGGAGATTCATGCTTCTGTCATCATTTTAGCAGCAGAACATTGGATTCAGATGTGGTGCATTAAGGCAGGGCCCGGTTCCAGCGTCGGTAACGGCGCAGCAGCGCCTGCACAAACGGGGGGGCCTGGGGGCACGTTCCAGCCTGGCCTGTGCTGGCTGTGGATGGGACAGAATCCTGCAGAAAGCTGCAGTCTCCACGCTGCCCCGAGGTGTTCCGTGTGAGGAGGAGCTGGTTTGTCCCCAGCTGGAAATTCACCTGCAGCTGGACTAAACTCCTGAGTGCAAGGCTTGGACTTTGCTCTAAATCCAGTTTGCCACATCACCCAAAGACTGCGAGTTCTACTTCTCCTTTTTTGATCAGCCCTTTAGCAGCCTGCAGCAAACTGAGCCACCAGGAGTTGGTTTTAGTTACCTCTTGAATGGCACGTTACAGTTTCACCTTTACAGAATCAGTAATATTTTGAAAAAACTTTGTACGTGGTAAATTTACATGGTTTTGGTCAACTCAGCATTTAAGCTACTTGACCACCTTTGATCCTAAAATGAGAGTAGCAGATGTCCTTGTGTTTGAGAGGAAGCTTTGGAAGTGTTCACAGGCTTGGTCATATCCTGGCTTACACCCTGATGGCAGAGCAGCCTCTCAGTGCTTGGAAAGGGAAGTCTGGTGAGAGCCATTCCTCCGAAACCAGTTTGGCCTCGTAGCTGCAAATGGGGTATTTTCTGAGTGCTGATGGAGTGATTGACTTGGTGGCCAGGAACAGGCCGGAGGAACGGCTCAGGGGATGCCACGTGGTGGAGCTTGGAGCTGGAATAAGGGTCTAGAAATAACTGTTCTGTGCAGTCGCTTGCTAGAGCTGAGAGATTGTTGCCCTGCACCCAGCACAAACAGGGGGTTTTGTTGCCTTTGTCAAGACCATTTGGAAAAACTCTGCCTTTCTTGAATATCCCCAGGCTCGTTCCTGCAAGGCTCCTGCTTGGGCAGTTCCTAAATGCTGCACTGAATTTTTGAGAAGGATTGTTTTCCTCTCTCTTCAAGACGCTGTGTGCGTTGCTGTGGCTGCCCCATCCCTGGCAGTGCCCAAGGCCAGGCTGGACGGGGCTTGGAGCAGCCTGGGACTGTGGAAGGTGCCCCTGCCCATGGCAGGGGTGGCACTGGATGGGCTTTGATCCTTCCAACCCAAACCATTCCAGGATTCTGGGACTCTCTTGGAGGTTCCTACAGCTGCCTGGGGGCCTCGTGCTGGTACCTCCTGGGTAGATGCTGCTCAGAGGTCACATCCCTGGCCTGTGTCTGTTTTATTTCACACACTGGGCGTTGACATCTCTCTTCCAGTACCTTGAACTACTTTTCCTTGGATTTCCCAGTGCAGTTTTTCGTCTGCTACAAATGAGTTGTCTGTGTTTCTAGGAGGAAACAAACGTTTTACATTTGTGAGTGGACAGAATAAGGAAAGGGGGAGAGGGAGGATTCAGCCTGTGTTGGGAAGTTGAAAACTCCCCTTGGTGTAGCTTTAATTTACTTTACCTGGTAAATTTTGGAATTTCAGGCTTTTGCATTACCAGTTCAATTACAGAATTCCAGGTTCTGTCCTGATCCAGTGAGAAATGTGTGTTTATACAGACGCAGGAGTGTGCAGCACAAACCCCTGTGTGTTGTCAAATGCACTCCTTTATGTCATTTATCTGTTTGCATAATTGCTTCACGTATGTGCACGTATTAACTCACCCTGAGAGGCTGAGATCAGCCCTTAGCCAGCTCCAGGCACACAGGAGCCATGGATTTCATTCTGGCCTGGAGACTTGGGGAGAGTTAAAGCTGAAGTGACATCTTCACACTGGACTCTCCATTAGGTCCTGGCTGCAGCAGTGCCTCTGTGGGGCAGAGACTCCTTTGCCCAGGGGGGGTTTGGCTGGAATTTTTAGGAATAAATGTTGTTCTGCATAAATACTGCCAGAGAGGACGCGGGGAGCAGGACTTGCAGGGAAATGAAACGTGCCAGCAGCTTCTCAATTACCTTGCACGTTCTCGGGGGACTGCAGGTACCTCCCACCCCTCCTGATTGAGGCCAGATGTTGGCAGATGATTTTCCCTGGCAGGTCTCGGGGCCCGTCCCGTCCGTGTGCGTTGGAGTCGCTTGTGTCGCTCGCCACGGCTCCGAGCGGCTTGGGCTGCGTTCGAGGTTTCATTAGGCTGCGCTTCCATTTGAGGTAGGAGCAGCTGTGTGATCCTGTTTCACTTGGTGCAGAGGACGTGTAAAGGCTTCCCCTTGCCTGGCAGACAGTCAGCGCTGCGCTTTGCTGCATGGGCTTGTGCAGCCCCCTCCTCCCAGGCAGGGCGAGCAGGTGCCTTGCTGAGATGTCCTCGTGCACAAAGAACCTGTGTGTGCGTTTCCTGAGCCAGGATGAGCCCTGAGGAAGTGAGTTTGCTGAGAAAGAAGCTGGCTCCAAACCTATAGTTTATTTACATTTGGAGATGTGGGAAGGGGAGGATGTAATGTCCCAGGGACGTGAGGCTTGAGATTCGGGATTGAAGCAGCACAGACATGTTGATTTTTGAACTTGGAACACTCTCTAGCGAGGGCAGAAGGCTTTGCAGAGCTGGATGAAGGCTGGGCTGTGCAAACAGAGCTGCCCTGGGATCTGCTGCTGCTCAGTGAAACCCCAGCAGAGCCATTCTGCCATTTGTCATCCAGGGAAATCCCTGGGCTCGGCAATTAGGGACCTCATCCCTTTCCATGGAGGGCAGCTTTCACGGAAAGGCCCATCCCACCCACTTCCAGATGTTGAAACTTTGTTTTTCAACCAGTGGGATCTTGTTGTGATCCTTGAGCTCCCCCTCAGCAGTTGCCCCATGTCCTGGAGTCTCTTTAATCACCAGCCGAGCAGTGTTTGGGTGCAGGGACAGCAGGGATGTGCAGGCAGGGGTTGTTTGGGGAATTATTTCTGCCTCACTTTTCCATCATGAGGGTGGTGAGGCCCTGGCACCCATCATGAGGGTGGTGAGGGTGCCCAGAGAAGCTGCGGCTGCCCCTGGATCCCTGGAAGTGTCCCAGGCCAGGCTGGATGGAGCTCAGAGCAGCCTGGGATGGGGGAAGGTGTCCCTGGCCATGGCAGGGGTGGAATGGGATGGGCTTTGGGGTCCTGTATGGATTTCACAGAGGTTCAGTTCTGTAATAGTTTAGGAAAAGGGAGCAGAGGAGTGGAGAAGGTCTGGGAAGTGGCAGGTAAAGGTCGTGTGGCATCCCCAGGATTGCCCATGGTTCCGGCTGGACAGTTTGGCAGAGGACATGGGATGTGTTTGGTTAGCCTGGTGAGAGCAAATCTCCATGAAGGGATGGGGTCAGTTCTGAGTCCTGCAACCCTGCAAGCCCTGCAGAGATCACAGCCTCCATTTATTGGTTATAGTTTGAAATAAGTGCTGGAGAGGCAGGCCAAATTCTTGCCTAACTGATATCCAGATAATTCCACGTATTTTCCAGCTGGAGCTTCAGCCTGCCCACTGCCTGTGGCTTTGGGAGCCCTTGGCACACGTTGCTGTTTGTGTTTCATTAAAGGGATTTTCACTTTGCTCCGTAGCCAGAGCAGCTGTGGGTGTTGTTGGCTTTTCAGAGCAAAATGGAGGATGAGTTCCCTTCTACCTTTCCTGGTATTTTCATGATGAAACAAAGTGTTTACCCGGCTTAATGTCCCTCTTGGTATTATTCCTCCAAATAACGTTTACTGGAGGCCCAGACAGCTGCTTCATTCCGTGCAGGAAACAGCCAAAGTGACCAGGCAGCCCTCGAGATCTCCCAGAGGAGCGAGTTTCCCTGTGAGTCAGAGTCGGAGCAGATGGCCGGGGGAGCCAGGCAGGGGAGCCAGGCCCGGGATCTGCAGCGGGACTGGGCTCACCCTGGGGTTTGGCTGAGCCCAGCGGGCAGGTGGGGAGTGACAGGGGGAGGATGAGCTGCTCCTGAACATCAGCCTGCAGAGGGAATTTCCCCTCGGAGCAAATCCACCCCTTTATTTAAGCAGCAAAAGCCCTGCTGCTGCTTGAGCCTGTGCAGCGCCAGCCACCGGAAGGAACCTTTAAAAACCCCAACAACTCAACAAAACCCAACTGTTTGTGGGACATGGCTGATCCTGACTCTGCACTCCATTAAGCAGCCTCTCGTAACATCTGGCCTTCCAGAGCACATAAAAATGTTTTCCTTCTGGCAGCAGTTTTTATGGAGATGTAATAATATACGTTTTTCAAAAAAAATAAATTCTATTTTCGGATTCTGCTTCTTAACCATGGAGCTGGGCCTGCCCAGGTGTGGAGGAGGCACAGCAAGGAGCCCGTGGCAGTAACTGCCCCACTGCCAGCTCCCAGCTGCCCCAGGTTTGGGCAGTTTGCTGACAGTTCCCCAACTCCCCATAACGTGTGGATGTGTGTTTGTGTAGTTCAGGTTTACACTGTCCCTGCGCTGCAGCTGGATCCCTTCTCCAGGCAGTGTCTCCGTTCCATGTAAACAGTCTAAAGGCAAAATTAAATGTCCTGCTGCTCTTTCTCCCCCTCTTCCAGGTTATCTTTTGCCTTCGGGGGTCCAACTAAATTACACGCTTCCCCAAGCCTGTTACAGGCTTGGCTTATTAGAAGAAACCTGTAGCTGGCCCAGATTTTTAAACTGTGCCCTGAGGGAGGGATAGGAGCAGATGGGTAAGAGAATTCAGTGGGATTAGTAAAACCCTTTGAAGACTGTTCTTCCCACTACATTCGTCTCCCAGTTTTGTTTTCGTGCTGTCTCGGCAAATCTTGCTGAGGTTCCTGGGTCTGATGCTCATTGTTCAACAGCTTGGCTGTGTTGTGGCCACAATTGTCACCTCAAGAACTCTGGGGAAGATGGACTTTCCCTTAGCACAGGCCATGGAAGGCCATGGGATGGATGCTCCATGGGGCACAGCCACATGAAATCAAGCGAGTGTTGCAGCTGCAGTTCCAGCTCCCAGATTTTGCTGTTGGGGTGAAATCTCAGCTGGTTCAGGCACCTGTTCAGGTCCTGCACTGAGGGCATTGGGGTCATTGTACACTTGAGTTGTTCCAGCTCTGAATTTCTCCTGCAGAAGACACTTGGCTGTCGCTCGGTGGGTTGGGAGTGGCTGTTCCAGGGCCTATCTGCAGCAGGGGTTATTTTCACTCCTGGTTTTTATTCCACCACGTCTCCCGTTACCAACACGCGCCCGTGGCAAGTGCTGGGAGTTTCTCAGCACGTTCTCCTGTGTTTGCACACGGGGGGAGTTGGTGGGACCCACTTCTGCCACCCCTCCTGGATGCTGCCCTGCCCTCAGATTCCCTGTGATGGATCTGTGCTTTCCTTTGCAGATGGAGAAGGATGAGACTGTGAGTGACTCCTCTCCACACATAGCCAATATCGGGCGCTTGGTAGAGGTGAGTGCAGCTTCTGTGGCCCACGTTTGGTCCCAGACCTCAGAATTTTGTTGCTTTTTTCTTTACAAACAACTTACTCATTCCTGTTGTTGCTCGGTGTGTGGTGGCTCAGTGCTGCTCCTTCCATCCCCTCCGGCTGTTTGTGGGTACAAAGCCTCCCCTCTGCCCTTTGTCTCCTGCTCAGCACTGCAGTGGCTTCCTGGAAAATGGGTGTTCCTTTCCTGAGCACCACTGAACAACTTCCTACCCCCAGACTGGCTTTTGCAGCCACTTTTGGGGAGAATTATGTCAAGTCAGGTTGCTACACACCACTGTCCCTTGGACTGAAAGTTCAGTGTGTATCAAGTGCTCATGAAGTCCCCTGGAATTGGGTTTCGTGTTGGATTTTGTGGCAGCTCTCAGTCCTGGAAGCTCAGCACGAGGAGTGGAGCTGCTCAGAAGGTGCAGCACCACTTTGCTGTTCCACTGCCCTGTCCCGAGTGAAGATGTTCCAGATTTCCTTGATTGTGATAACCAAGAAAACAGGAAATTCTCAACTGTGATGCATTTTTAAGGGAACTGGGAAATTAAAGAAAGGCAGCTACTTCTTTCTGATCCCTTTTTAAAGTTTTTTGCTTGAGTGAAAGCAATGTAGTGAAAAAAAAGCTGCTTTGCTACAAGATCTCTCTCAGAGCTCTGTCACACAGCTTTAAAGAACAAGTCAAAAATTCAAGGTCACCCCTCAGCACAGAACTCTGGACTGTTGGTTATCCTGAAGGACTGACTTGGCACTTGGAGCCTGTCCAGTGCCAGGAAGCTGCAGGGAAGGTCGGGGTGAGATGCATTTTCCTTCTCTGCAGAAGGTGCAGAGCTGGAGAGAAGCTGCAGGGAAGGTCGGGGTGAGATGCATTTTCTTTCTCTGCAGAAGGTGCAGAGCTGGAGAGAAGCTGCCCTCTCGTGGTGCAGAGAGGCCCCAGGGCCGGGAGCGATGGGCTGGGAGGGGAGAGCAGGAGCAAAGCCCTGCTTTGCTGGGATGGGAGCGTGGGCTGGCTCCCGGTGGGTTTGGTGGGAACCCGGGCGCTGGGAATGCTCCGGGTGTTGTGGTCACGGGGACGCCGGTGCTGCACCGTCCCTGCAGACAGCCGAGGTGACTAAAGAGCTGCTGTCTTCCTTCTTATTCCAGGACATGGAAAACAAAATCAGAAGTACACTGAATGAGATTTATTTTGGAAAAACAAAGGACATCGTTAATGGGCTGAGGTAAGGAAACTGCAGTGGGCGGGGGACCCTTCGCATCTCTGCGGTGCCACCCCAGCCTTGAGCTGATTTTGTTTCCCCTCCCCGTGCTTTGGGACAGTATTTGTTGTGTGGAGTTCAGGGAACTCTTCTCCTGCAGAAAGCTCAAGCAATGTTTTAATCCCTTGTTCCCTCACCAGGAGCAAAACCACCCAACTAACACTTGTATTTTCCACTTATTTTTAATTAGTTTTATTCTTCGCAGTCTTGCTAGCTGTACTTAAATTCTGTCTTCTCTTTCTACTGTCCTTAAAAACTGTCCCAGAATTAAGTCATGACATGAGTGGTTTGTGGTGTTTAGACTTTGTTGTAAATTCTATATCTTTCTCTCAACACCACTGGTCAAAATGCAGTGTGTGAGAAGAGATTAAATTCCCTGTGCCTTTCTGTAGGGAAACTGTGCTGTAATTTTCAGCCCTGCTCATTCCTGGACAGGAACTGGACATGGAAATCCCAAGCTGGTAATTCTCGCGCTCAGAGAGGAAAGTACAGAACTGTGAAGCCAAATCACTTCATTTTAAAGTGCAGAGAAACCTCCCAGCACAGTGTGGTAACATGGAATAACCAAAGGGCACAAATAAATGTTCTGCTCTTCCCTCACACACTGAGATGTGGAAAAAGAGAGAAGAATGGTGTTAATTAAATATTTGTGTTGCTGTGTGGGCAGAGGGAGCAGCAGGACCCGTGAGAGGGGTTCTGGGTTCTGCTGCTCTGGGTTCTGCCCCAAGCCCAGCTCAGAACAGCCTCAGTTTCCTCTGTGCTGAGCAGGGTTTAGCCAGGAAGCGTTTATTGACTTCAGAGGGAATCTGTAATAGAATCTTTCTCTTGTGAATGTTGCCTTGAGCTGTTGTGGTTGAATCTCTGCTGTGTCTCCCCATCCCTCAGTCTGAGTCCTGGCCCTGTGTGCAGCTCGTGATGGAAGCACCCGGAGCATCCGGCTCCTCCGGCCTTCCCCTGCTCCTCCTCACCTGTGTGTCCCCTTCTCCTCCCTGGTGGTTCCCGGAGCCCCAGCTCTGTGTTACCGAGTTCTTCTGACTGTTCTTTTCCCTGTTTGCTCCCCGGTTTCCCGCTGCTCTCTGTAGATCTATCGATGCTATTCCCGACAACCAAAAGTATAAGCAGTTGCAGAGGGAACTTTCTCAAGTGTTGACCCAGCGCCAGATCTACATCCAGCCTGATAACTAAACCAATCCAGGTACCCTCGCTGCCTGTGAGGTGTGAGCCAGCACTAAACCAGGACTCACCAGCCCAGCCCCTGCATGGTAACGGGAAGAACTAACCCCTAATCCCGCAGGGAGCGGCGGCGGCGCCGCCCCGTCACCCCCGGGGTCTGTCTCAGTGCAGGCACTGAACGCTGTGGTTCTTGTTTAAATGTTACCTCCTCCCCCGTGGAAACCTCACGCTCGGAACTGTGGCAGGATTTACCACTTTGCACTCTGGCTTGGCAGCAGGAAAGGAGCACGTGGTGCCGTGCCTGGAGTGGCAATGGATTGGGCTGATTGGATCCAGAAGCCCCAGGACTCTGTCCCCTGGGCACCAGCAGTTTTTTACACCTGTGGTACACCACTTCCATGAAGAAATTCCCCGTAATCCACTATAGTGTCTTCCCTGCAGAGTGAAATCTTGGGAGTCTCACAGTTTGGAAAATAAAATGCCTGGTACTTCCCATGACTCGAGGGTAAACGCACGCTCACCCACACGCCCGGCCCCGTGAGCCTGGTGGATTTTGAATTTCCTTGGAGCTTGAAACGCAGTCCTGCTCAAGCTCACTCAAACATTGCCAGCTCCACTTGCTTGTGCTCTGCACAGCCTCCAGAGGGATTTGTTGCTGTGCTCGTTTGCTCTGGAGCTCTGAGTGCCAGGGGTGCACGGCAGTGACTAACCCCGAGCCAGCTTAACCTTCCACTCCGGTCCCTAACCAGGAACAGGTGCTGTTCCAAACACATTCAGCTGACGAAGGGGGAAACTCACTATTTGTTGATAGTGGCCAAGAACCACTTCTTCAGCCTGTGACAAATGCAAACGTAAAGGTATATGTTTTTATTAAAGCAGCAGAAGTCTCCAGAGACAAGAGAATGGAAATACTGTTATAAAAATGGTAGGAAAACCACCACCACCACAAAGAGCAGCCTTGTTTACAGGAGACAGCAACCAGAGGAAATAAGGTCTGAATCACAGAATCCCAGATTGGTTTGAGTTGGAAAGGCCCTTAAAGCTCATCCAATTCCAACACCCTGCCATGGGCAGGGACATCTTCCACTATCCCAGGTACTGTAAAGTAAAGGCTGTGAAATGTGGTTTAGGTGGGGAGAAATCCTACCCAGCTGGCTCCTACCACTTCTCTGTGGTAGCGACTCTGGAAAAGTCTGGTTCTGGATAGAACCCGTTCTACCAATTCATTTAAGAGGGGCTTTTTTAAAAGTGGAAATTTCTTACTGTCTCACTGGAATCAGAGGTTCCTCCACAGGCATCTCCCAGGGCACCGATCCCAGGTGATTCCTGAACGGTGGAGCTTTTCCTCTGTGCTTTCAGACAAGGGGAAGCCCTGCAGTAACCTTGTGACAGTATCTCTGTTCTTCTTCAGCTGCTTTGATCATTCATTCCTTAGGGAAGGTACAAAAAAAGGCACATTTGAGAGCAGAACCTCTGGCTGCTTTTCCCACCGGTGCAAAGGCCGGCGGGAGGTTCCGAGGTGACCCTGGGTGAACAGTCTGAAAAAGAGTCAGAGCTCCCCAGCCCGGCCCTTCTCCTGGCTGGGGCTGGCTTTCCTCGGGCCTTTGGGGGAGCAGGAGCGCTAACCCCCCTCGCTGGTGGGACGCTGGGCTGCTTCCAGTCTGTAACACAAAACCGTGGGACTCTCCCGCCGGCAGCCGGGGGCTGAGCGGAGCTGCTGGGGAAGCCTTCGGTGCCATCCTCCCCAGAGTGAGTTTTGCTTTGTGTTCTCACTGAGTGTTCACGTCGCCTTCTGCTTCCCGGGGTCCCGCAGGCAGAGCTGAGCCTGGGCTGAGGGGCTGCTCCTTCCTCCTGACCGCCGGGACCGCTCCCAACCCTTCCCTCCCTGCGCCGCCTCTCACCCGCCTTTCCTTCTTCCCCGCAGGTCTGTGCAGACTTTTGCAGACAAATCAAAACAAGAAGCTCTTAAAAACGACCTGGTGGAGGCTTTGAAGAGAAAGCAGCAAAGCTAAAGTCCTGTCCGTGCTAACCAGCCACGCCATGCACTCGTTAGATTCCTTTCGTAGAGAATCATCCCCCGCCCTTTTCTGTTCGTCACGTCACGATTTGCATCCAGTACTCTCCATGCAGCGCCATCCTCTCCCATGAATAAAGCTGTACAAACTTTTTCAGTCTCTGAGGCCTACTTTGCACCACGTTTTACTATCGAGACCTTAGGCTATGTTTCTGTAGAAGTCCATGTATTATTTTTTTCTTCCCCCCCTCTCCTGCCCTCCGCCATTTATATGCATCACCAGGGATCATTGTTTGTCTTTTCCTCCCTCACCCCCTCCTGCCTTTTGTTACATTGGTGTAAAAAATGTAAAACAAAAATTTATTAAATACTGTGGTGTGTGAAAGAGGAAGAACTGGAAAAACAAAAAAAAAAAAGAAAAAATAATCTATTCCATGTATGTTTGGGGGCTGGGCACAGGGGCTGGCTGGAGGGAGGGAGGGAAGAGAGGGTGTTCCTTGGGGTTGTACGATACTGAGTAACCCACATGTGCAGGAGATGGTGATTTGGAGACCTGCTGAAAGTTCTGCTCTTCTATAGCCTGGTTCCAAGGCGCTTTTCTGTCAATTTTTATGGAATGCAAAAGGGGTTTTTGTTTTGATTTTTTGTTTTTTTTGTAAAGCTTAAATCTACATCTGATACTTGAGCCTCCATACTAAAAAAATGAAAAAAAAAAAAAGAAAAAAAAAGACTAAAACAATAAAACAAAAAAAAATCCCAGGAAGATGTGCGTGTGTGGTTGTGTCCTCCTCGTTTCTCTCTCCTTCCTTGCAGGGTTATTTGGGGTTTGTTTTGTGTCCCACATCCAGGAGTGTTTGTCTGGAAGGGGGTGTGGTGTCCCACTGCTCCTTGGCCCCTGTTACTCAGGGACCTGCTGCCCTTCCAAGGCGCCGGGCTTGGTGCTCCAGGCGTCCAGCAGACGTGGAACAGGAGCCTTCAGGGGAGAAGGATCCGTCCAGCTTTGCTGGGTGTGCTGAAAACAGCCCGGGGGCTCCTGTGTGTGCAGCCCCGGGCAGAGGGGCTGTGCTGGGGCGGGTGGTCCCACCCATCCGCGCTGACCCAAAAGCTCCTTCCCTGGTCCCTGTGTCACCTGGGACCCTCCCCCAGCGTCCCCTCCTGAGCCCTTGGTGGCCAGAGGGACCTGGCACAGCTTTGGGTTCCCTGCCTGCTCCAGGCTTTGGTGGTACCAAACCTAATCTTGGCGATCTGGGGAAGCACATAAAGATCTGCTGGGCTCCTCCTGCCCCTGGCTCTGGAATTGCCCTCTGGGTGACCCTCTGCAAGTGGGGACTGTTAGCACTGATTAATTAATGTGCTCTAATTTGCTTTGGTACCGTGACCTGCGTCCCACCCAGGCTCCTGCACGTGGCCAGAGTTCACCCGGAGCCGGCGGGAGGTTCCGGAGCTCCTGCGGGACACGGGCTGGGAGAGGACGGAGCCCCGGGATCCCCCCGGGAACACTCTGGCATTTGGCTGCTGTCTCACGGTTCTGGCCCAGCACAAACCTTTTTTTAAGCTGGAGATAAATTCGTGTTAGCTCTGGAGCCTGGGAGGGGCAGACTCCTGGTGAAGTTTTCACTTACCCTCGCCCTCAGGGGTGGTTGTTTCTGCTCGGCCTCCTCTGGTTTAACATTTGCCTCTGCAGAATCCTGAGCACAGAGACAGGGCTGCAGCAGTGACTTGGAGGGATGGGAACCTCGGGGAGAGCCTCAGGCATTTCCAGTGGCTGTGAGTGTGTCACCTCCGTGTGCAGCTGCTCGCCTTGCTCCGCCCTGCCCAGCCCGAGTAAAGCCAGAGTAAATCAGCTTCGTACCAACTCGGGCTTTGGGTACACCTGTGGGGACAGACTGTGCATGATATATATAAATATATATATGTGTGTGTGTGTGCTCTTTCCTCCTTATGGCAGAGGTTCTTTGTCCAGGTTTAAGAAAAGCCAGGATGTGACAATTCTTTAGGGTTGTGAGTGGCAGAGATGAGGGATCTGCTCGTGGTTTGGATTAAAACTGGATAAAATTGTTCTTCTATAATTCCCAGGGAAAGAGAGGAGAGGAAATCCTGCTGGCTCAGGATGAGGTGAGCAGCCCCTTTGCCTGTGACTCTGGAGGGGCAGAATCGTGAATTAATCCAGTAAAAAGCCACTCACTTGGTCCAAGGGCCTCAGGGAGACTGAAAAATCCATTTCTGAAAACAGCTGGGTGAGTCCCAAGTACAGGCCCAGCTCGTGTTCCAGGGAACCTGCTGGTGCAGCTTGGTGGGCACTGAGCACTCGGAATCCCAATTAACGCGAGATCCAGGCTGAGCTGTGGAACTGTGGATTGGTGTCCTCAGTGTGAGGACAAAGCAGAGTAACCTCCGTGGGAAGGACAAATGTCATGGACTGGCTGAGGAATCATAAATTAAGGATAATGGAGCTAAAGCCACAAGGGACACAATGCTGGTATCAGGAAAGGAGCTGGAGAGGGGAAAGGGAAGCAAAGGAGGAGCTGATAGCAACTGCAGGAAAAGGAAAACTCTTGTTTTCACAGGGACAAGCTGTGATAGTTTTTCCTGAAGGGTCTCCAAGCTTTGGTTGGTTTTCTTCGTTTTCCCAGGGAGACTGAGCTGCTCATCCCCAGCAGGAAGAGCTCAGCACATGGGAGGGAGCCTGGCCACACCTCCACTCTCTCCTGCCAGGGACACGGCTTTGCCCTGGTCAAGGAGCACCGTGCTGGAGTGCAGGGCCCCGAGAGGGGCATAAACTCATCAGGTTGAGGATAAATTCAGCAGTGTTGGGGATAAACTCATCAAGTTGAGGATAAATTCGTCAGTGCTGGGGATAAATTCATCAAGGAGAGAAGGCAGGAACCAAAAACCAGAGCAAGCAGAGAGGCAGCTCTTCCCCTGGGGAACAGCAATGGAGCAACTTCCCCAAGGAATCCATGCAATTAAAACATGGGTGAGGCAAAAATGAGAAGTCAGAGAAATGGGACTGTGAGACTCACTGGGGAAGAGGCAGGAGCTGCCAAGTAAAGCAGCAAAATGAAACCAAGGGAGGCAGGTGGGGAAGGACGTGTTTTATAGACGGGTGAGCCGTGCTAATTAAAATAGGTGTGGACTGAACACTTTGGTTGTGCTGCTCCTTCCCCACTGGATCCAGCCCTGTGTGTCCTCCAGAAGGAGCTGAGGGGGGACTTGTGAGGTCACAGTGGTGCTCGTGTCTGTGGCAGGTCAGTCACCCCTGTCCCCTCCCCAGCCAGGCACTTCCTACGTTCTTCAGCACCAAGGAAGTTCCAGATCTCCCTCGGGAGACGCAGCAGCGACCGGGCTCAGCCGTGGGGCACCGGAGCAGCGAAGAGCAACTGAGGTATCCAAAAATTCCCTTTTATCCTGAAAGCATCATTGGCATCAAGGAGGCACGAGGTGTCCCAGCAGCATCCTCTGCCACCGCCTTGGCAGCACAACGTGTCACCCACGGGCTCAGGGCCTCTTCTGCCAGGAGCCACCAGGATGGAGGGGCCGGTGCGCCCGGCCCTAAGGCCACCTTCCTCATGAGCATCCTCCTCCTCCTGTCCCTGCGGGGCCGGGCCCTCTGTCAGCTCTCCGGGCTCTCATCCTGCTCCCCAAGGAGCGCATCCCTCTCCTCGAGGGTTCCGGGCCGTCCTTTCCGATACGCCAGGAACTGGAAGGAGATCTGGGGAGAGGTCAAGGCTCTGCACGCTCACGGGGTGGAGCTGGGGGACGCCCTGGGTGCCACCACCCGGAGGAAGGAGTTCGTGCCAGGAGAGGTGGGAGCGGGACAAGGAGCCCAGTGCAAACCAGGGGCTGCGGCGTTTCCCAAAGCACCCACGGAGCAGCAGCAGCCCACCCCTCCTGCCCCTGCCTGCCTCTTCCACTCCCTGCAAGGCCCTGCCAGCAGGATGGGATCCCACCTCAGGGGAAAGGATACAACCACGTCGAGGGCCAGCACGCCCAGGCTGCCCACGAGCCAGGGCAGGTGGTGCAGGATGTAGACACCTTGGCCCTGGCCTGGCTCCGGGTTCTTCAGGAGGACGCTGAGGCCGTACAGGGAATTCCCCAGCATCACCAGGGCAAAGAGAGAGTAGGAGACCCCACTGGTGGATTTCCTCTTGTACTGGGAAAAGAGGGAGAGGAGAAGAGCGTGGCTGCAGCTCTCCTAAATCTCTCTACGACGTGGTATTAATCATCCTCTCCCCCAACATTAAAAAAAGAGAAGAAAAGAGGTGGTGACTCAATGCCGAGAGTCTTTTAGTTCCCCTCTGGCTTGTAAATGAGACAAAATGAAAGCCTCACCCTCAAAATATTGGTAGGTTAAAGGGAGGGGAGAAGAATAAATACAGAGAAATAGTCCCTTATGGAATGATCAGAGATGGGGCCTGGGACCTCCGAGCAGAGAGGAGAAAGGAGAACCCCCAGCCCCCTTTGAGTGGCACGTGAGGAGCCCCGGGGTCCCAGGCTGGGCACTCACGTTGGTGCAGATCTGGGGCACTCGGGAGCACAGGTAGAGCACGGAGGAGATGGAGCCGATGGTAAATCCAATGATTTCGGTCCTGGAGAAAGGCTGCAAGGCAGCAGCGGGGACAGGGACAGCCCCTGTGCTCAGAGCCCCAGCATGGCCACACCCAGCCTCGCCAGCGCCCAGCTCCCCCTCCTCTGACAGCCCGGTGATAATTACAGCTGATAATTATATCTCACTTTGCCACAGGAAAACACCCAGTGCAATCTGTTATAACGGGAACTGGGTTTATTTGCACTGCTTGGAGAGGCCCTCTTCTACTGCCAGAGCAAAACTATTTTGCAAACCTACCTTCACTTTTAGCCAGCTGAGTTACCTTGCTGCACGTCCTTGCTTGTTTGATTTTCAATAATATATATAAATGTGGATAATTGGAAAGAGAATTAAAGGAGAAAAGTCTTTCGAATTTCCTGAAAACAGGAACCACATTTTCCTAGAGAAAGTCCATCCTGTGCAGCCACCTGAGATCAAGTCTGTTTGCAAACAGAGATGTGGGAAATGTGAAGTTTGCTGACTCTTGAGCAGGCCCATAGAAGTGCTTGAGGTTTGAAGTGAAAATGCCCTGAAATGTCTGAAATCCTGCAGCAAACTGTTCCTGAATTTTGGAGCAATCTTTAGAAAAGTTCTCTTTCCAGGGGTCACCTTCCTAGACTGTAAGAGCCTCCTGGAGAACAATTTGGTCCTAAAACAGGAACAGCCCCTAGCCCCAAAACACGTGGTGGGGTCCAGGGTGGTTTATTGGGATCACAGCACCCAGCAGGACACCCCCACCCAGATCTCTATCCCATCTCCCAGGTTCAGGAACTGGCTCACCTTCGGTCCCAGCTCATCCCCGGGAGCTGACAGCAGAGACCTCCCTCTGAAGGTCCCTGGATCCTGGGTGCTGGCACTGCCCAGGAGGGACAGGCTGGACAGGGACCCCACGGAGAGGAACACAAAGGCTGCGTTGATGGGAGCAGGGACTGCAGGGAGTCAAACAGAGCCTGATTAGGGAGAATCCAGCAACCCCCAACAGCCCCGGGGGTGCCAGGACTCCCTCGGGGTGAAGAAACCTCCAAACTCTCCCTTATCTCAGCAAGGGACGGGGCAGTGGCTGCTGCGGGTGATTGAAGTGATTTATCTCCCAGTGACGTGGCCAATTTGTACCTTATCAGGGAGGAAACTGCTCCTATCTCAGTTTCTTCGAGTTTAGGGCTCTTAAAAATCATCCCCTCTAGAAGATTTTACTGTCTTAACTCACAACAGGCCACTCTCAAATCCCTGCCACAGCAAGCCCTGCTGTGGCGAATTTATTATCAGTAATTTGTTGTTTTGCAGTACTTTTTTAGTGATTGTATTCAGTAAACAGCTCTCCATCTTAACAAAACTACGTATCTGATGGGTCAAATATCAATTGGCTAATAACTTTACATGTCTTTACTAAGTTAAATAATTATCCCAGTCCCAAGGAGCCTGTCTGGGGTTCAGCAGCGCTGGAAAGGGGATTTTCTGTTTTCTCTGGCTGTTTAAACCCTGCAAGAACTGCTCAGGTTCCCTTTTCACTCCGGTTGAACAGACAGGACCTTCCCTGTCAAGGCTGGAGCACTGACCCCGAAACAGTCAGAGAACTTCCCCCTTTCCCTGCCAGCACTGCCTGAGTCAGGAGTTCTGTGGTTCCCAGCTCCGAGGTGGAGTCACCACATAACTGTGGGGGATTTATTTATTTATTTCCGTGCCCAGTGAGGCTCACGGGGG
>VZTF01007869.1:5848-40012 GCA_013397755.1 Cnemophilus loriae
CCTTGTCCCCAGTCCCTCTCCAGCTCTCCTGGAGCCCCTTCAGGTCCTGGAAGGGGCTCTGAGCTCTCCCTGGATCCTTCCCTTCTCCAGGTGAACATTCCCAGCTCCCTGTTTCCATAGGAAATCCCATGGCAAGGTGCAGCAGACACCTCCAAGCCCTGCCCATCAGCCCAGGACAGGCCCGCGGGTTTTCCACCCAAAATTCCTGCAATTCTCTCACGAGCCAACGGCCAGGGCATGCGAGAGGAAAGTTTTGGAGCTCCAGGATCGTTTCTGTCCCTCGTCCCGCTCCGCCTGTGTCAGTGGGGGAAGGAGCGGAGCAGAATTCCCAGCGGCGGCGCAGGGAGCAGAGACATTCCTGGGCCCAGAGATCCCGTCCGGTTGCCATGGAAACAACCTTGCTGGAAAGGACATTTCACCGTTCCCTGAGTGAGCGGCTGCAATTCCCGGACCACATTCCAGAGGGCTTGGAAAGCCGTTCTTCCACCGCCCAGCCCGGCCGGGGAGCTCAGTATCCCATATTCCTTCCCCTTAAGTGTCCCTTTAAAGCACGGGGGTGGCTCTGCTGTCACCCCATCGCTGGGCACCCCCTGCCCAGCCACAGCAGGGCTTCCCACCGTTTCCAAATCCCCCCCAGAGCAGGGCTGGCAGCGCCTTTCTGCCTTCCCAGCGTTCCCAAATCCCTCCCGTCCCCGGGAAGCTGGGCTCCATCTGGCACAGTTGGGAATGTTTAATTAACGCGCTTTTTTTAGCCCAACCGCGCACCTTGGAGCAGGTGGGCACGGAAAGGTGAGGGGAGGGATGGGCACCTGCGGGGCTCCGGCAGGACCGGCTGGATTCCATGGATACCGTCTGGAGAAGGGCAGGAAATGTTTGCACTCAGCATTCCCAGGCTCCTTGGGCTTCACACGTAAATCCTACCAGGAGCAAAGTAGGAATTTGCTGGGATGGGCAAGAAATGTTCCCAAAATCCAGCCTGAGCCTCCCCTGGCTCAGCCTGAGGCCGTTCCCTCTCCTCCTGTCCCTGCTCCCTGCGAGCAGATCCCAAATCCCCCCCGAGCCTCCTTTTCTCCAGGCTGATCCCTTTCCCAGCTCCCTCAGGAATTCTCCAGCCCCTTTCCCAGCTCCCTCAGCAGATCCAGGTATTTCTATTTTTTGGGGAGGGAACATCCTTAGATTTGGTAATTGCTAAAAACACATTTCCCTAAAAGTTTTGGCCACTGAAAATACGAAACCATCAAAAAACTGTTTTCCAGAGCGGAGTCACCTTGGAGAGAGACTGCCCAGTGCCCCGGGGCTGGGGAGGGATATTTTGGTCATTCCAATGGTGCAATCAGAGCTCTCCAAAAGGGGCCAGCGACCCCAAACAAGTCCCCAATCACCGGCCTTTGTCAGGCAAAATGTCAGGCTTTTCATCAGGACAATGTTCGGGATGGGATCAGCTCTTCCCACCACGAGGGAAACATCGGGGCCGTTCTGCGATTCCCTGGAACATTCCCTTGAAGCCTGGTTTGGGGTGGGAGGGACCTTAAATCCCACCCCATTCCAACCCCAAAAGCCCCCACTGTCCCAGGCTGCTCCAAGCCCCATCCAGCCTGGCCTGGGACACTGCCAGGGATCCAGGGGCAGCCACAGCTGCTCTGGGCACCTTGTGCCAGGGCCTCCCCACCCTCATTGTAAAAATCTTCCTTAAATCCAGTTTAAATCCCTGCTCCTTTCCCCCTTTTCCTGCCTGACAGGCCCCTCTTGGCTCTTGCAGGGAGACGATCACACCCCAAAAGTTTGGGCTGAGCTTCCCTAAAGGAGTCACCCCCGTGCACCTGCTCCTCTTCCAACCACAGGAAACAACTGCTCCCTTGCAGGTTTTATCCCAAACATCCCGATTTATTTGGTATTAACTCACACCATTACTCCCTGGGTGCTTATTCAGAGATGCATAAAAATGTCACCTTAAAGTTCTCTCTGTTTTTGAGGCCGTTGTATTTTTACAATAATGTTTTAAAGGGAGTGACATTAAATAACGTGGGAAGGGCTGGTAGAGACGTTTCGCTGCTCACATCCCTCAGCTGGAGGTGCTGCTTCTCCCTGCCTTGGATGGATCCATTTATTCCTGCTCTGTCCTTCCCCAGGCTGGTGGTGAGGAAAAAGGAGCTGCCCTTGGAACTGGGATTTACTGGAATCACCTGCCTTTATTCCCTTGCCTGCCTCGTCCAGGATATTCCCTGAAAACCTCACTGGAGGCACCTGGAAGTCATTAATGGGAGAGCCCTGGGTCACACCTGGCTGTCACCACTCATGGCTGGGTCCCCGGAGAGTCCCTAATTTGTCCAGGAAAGTTCCACCTCCTGAGGGCCATCCCTCAAACTCCGGGATCATTAAGGCAAGGTGTTAAAAAACAAACCAGGAAGCAGAATAACGCTCAGCAGTGGTTAAATGGAAGTGCCTTAATTAAGCAAAGAAAGTGATTATTATTAGAACCTCATTTCTTATTTATAAGCAGCGGCAAATGTTAATAAGGGGAAAGTCAGCAGTTGCTTAATGAAACCCAAACCAGTCGGGTCAAAGCACAGAGAGCGAGGAAAAATAAAACTCCAGCAGCTCCTGAACAGCAGGGATTTAAAATTTGGCTTGGAATGAGGAGGAGGCAAAGCTGCAGAGCTCGAAAGGGTGAGATGTCCACCCCAGGAAGGGCTGGGATCTGCTGGGAGAGCTGGGCTGGAGCCACTGCTGAGCTCAGACCCAGCAGCTCCAACACCACAAAATCCCAGCATCCCTGGGGCTGGAAAAGCCCTCCAGGCCCATCAAACCCAGCCCGTGCCCCCTCCAGGCCCATCAAACCCAGCCCGTGCCCCCTCCAGGCCCATCAAACCCAGCCCGTGCCCCATCCCCAGCCCAGAGCA
Organism: Cnemophilus loriae; assembly: GCA_013397755.1. Classification (NCBI taxonomy): domain Eukaryota; kingdom Metazoa; phylum Chordata; class Aves; order Passeriformes; family Corvidae; genus Cnemophilus; species Cnemophilus loriae. Next base: position 8,749 of record VZTF01007869.1, read on the forward strand.
CCGAGTGACTCTCTGAAACAGTTTTTTGATGGTTTTCTGGTTCCAGTTGTCAAAACTTTTAGGGAAATGTATTTTTAGGAGTTACCAAATCTAGGGATTTTTTTTCCCCCCCAAAACAGAAATCCCTGGGTCAGCTGAGGGAGCTGGAAAGGGGCCCAGCCTGGAGAAAGGGAGCTCAGGGGGACCTTGTGGCTCTGCACAGCTCAACACCAAGAGTCACCTCCAGTCATTCCTTGGCTCCTCCAGGGCTGGGGACCCCAACCCGCCCTGGGCAGCCAGGGTGGAGCAGGGATGAGGAGCAGCCGCTGCCCTCAGACCTGGAGGCCAGAGCTGATTTCCACCAAGGCAGATTTTCCCTGCTTTATGCAGGGATGGCAATTATCTGCTTGACCACGAAATTACAGGCTGTTAGGAATCATTTTATTCATTTGATAATTACGAGATTAACCACAGCTCTCTATCTAGCAAGAGTTCGTCTTGCACATGGGGTGGGCTGGAGCTCATTAGCTGGAACTGGCTGTTTTTAATTTAAAGGATAATAGCCCTGCACACCCAGAAAAAAATCCCAGTTTCCTCTCCAGCACCTATTACCTGCATTTTTCGATGGCAAAGTGGCTCTGCCTGGGGTAAATACCAGCTCAGGCTTTGAGCCCAGCCCTCTGCAGCCCCTCCGGGCTTTTGGGAGCCTCCCACCCCCCGGGTTTGTCCCCAGCTCCCTAAAAACAGCGGTGCCACCTTCGGGAAACTGGGAGCGAGGAGGGGCGGGAAGGGAGGGACAGGGATGGAAGCAGGGCTTTGGTACAGCCTGGGGAGAGGTTTGTGCAGCAGGTTTGGCACAGGGGAGCAGCTTGGGGTCCTGAGGTTCTGCTGATACAGCCCCAGCTCCGGACCCCGAGCACTCCTGGAATCCCAGAAGGGACCTTAAAGCTCGTCCAGTTAAACATCACAGACCAGCGTTCCTCATGAGGGCAAAGGTGATAAAGCAGCAAACCCAGCAGTGGAAAAGGCGTTTCATCCTGGTTCCAGTGACTGGACACCAACCCTGGATCATCCCAGGAACGGGGACGGGACATTTATGGGCACGGCTAATTCCAGCTTCAGGTTCGGAGGCAGCTCCCTCGAGATCACTCCCAGAGCTCCTGGGCATCCTCAGTCCCCACAAACTGGGATTGGGATCCCAGGCTGCTCCCAGTGGTGGTGGAGCTCCCTACAAAAGGGATTCACACTGCAATTAACCCAGCACCGCAATTAACCCCAGCACCGCAATTAACCCCAGCTCTTGCTCTAATCCCGTCTGGACTGAGTGATCCCGTTTGCTCCTGCTTGTACAGGAGCTGTTCACCAGGAGGGGATCACAGGGCTGCTCTCACAACAGCCTCTTAATTACTCAGGTGTTAATGAACACCGGCCCTTCCTGCTGCACAGGCCTTCCTCAGCAGTTTGGGATCTGTCCTGCTCCAGGACAAAATCCAGGAGCCAGCCTGGTGCTCCAGGTGTTTGTAGCCAACATTCCCTGCCCAGAGTTAATCACTGGGGGAAATTCTCATTACAGGCACTGCTTCCAGGGGGTTTGGAGGTGAAGAGAAAGGAAATATAAAATGGCTTGGGTGGGAAGGGACCTTAAATCCCATCCCATTCCACCTTCCACTATCCCAGGCTGCTCCAAGCCCCGTCCAACCTGGCCTTGGACACTGCCAGGGATCCAGGGGCAGCCACAGCTGCTCTGGGAATCTGTGCCAGGACCTCCCCACCCTCACAGGGAACAACTCCGTCCCAATTTCTTCTGTATCCAAACCCAAAGACTCTTTTCTTGTAAGGGCACCTTAAGATCCAGGGAGTAAATCCTGCTCCAGAAACAGAAAAATCCCTCTCTAATTCCCATTTTGTATTCAGGAAAATCATTCCAGGCGTGTATTGATCTCTCTCAGGAGCAGCAAAGGGTTAAACCCTTCAGGGTTAAAGTAATCCCAGCCCAAATACAGTGGGGACTCCTAGAAATCCTAAATGGCGAAGCACGCGGTGGAAAGCTTCGGATTTCCATGGAGATGGAGGAGGGGGGCTCTGCTCTTTGTTTTCCCAGCCTGCACACTGCCCAAGGGACTTTTATTCCCACTCCCTGGGCACTTCAACGCCATGGAAATGAAGCCTCCGATCAGTGCCTGCCCTCCCTCCCAGCTCCCCTCTCTGCGTTCGCTCCGGATGAACCCAGGGTGAGCAGGACAGAGCTCAGCAAGCAGGGAACGCTTGTGGGAAGCCATCCGAGCCCTCAGGAGGCCCGGGGTGCTGCTCTGGAGAGCTCCTGCCGGCCGGGATGGGATCGCGGGGCTGGACAGGACGGTCCTAACCCGAACAATCACGGAGCCGGAGCCAGCACCCGGCTCGGGATGCAAATCCAGCTCCAGCTGCGGTGCACGGGCTCTGAGCATCCCATGGGATCAGACTCTACTTCAGCAGATTGCGTCTCCTCCAGCCTGAGGAGTGTTTGGGTTCTCACACCAGCCTGCTAATTACGGCTCCCACTTATACCTGGGAACGGCAGCAAATATTCCAGAGAAGCTGTTTTGGCTTGGACTGGTTCCATGTGCTACAAAATAACGAGATTTTGCCATTTTTAGGAGCTGTGCATGTGCAGATTGAGCACTTTGTCAACACAGGTTGGGGAATCTATAGGGACAGGCACATTTATCCAGTCTCAGAGGTTGGAAATGCTCAAGGGCTTGGAGTTATTCCCTTCACAGCCTTTGCCTGGTTCTCCCGCTCCATCCAGAACTGCTGGAAGCCCTATCCCAACCCGGGGTAGCGGCACCTGGCACGTCACATTCCATCCAGAGAGGTGGAAAAGGGACAGAGCTGAGCTCAGGATGCACAAATCTGAGCCAGGCAAGAGGGGGAAATCCAGCCAAGCTTCCCTGGGGTGTCTGTGGATGCCCCACTTTAACTCCAGGGAGGAGCTGACAACGCTAAACCAGACCCCGCAGCCACGGTGGCCCCGGGGTGGGAAGGGCACCGGAAAAACCAGGAGCACAAACCCTCCGCAGGCGCTCCTGCCCAGCTCTCCCGGTGCTGTGGGAAGGGCAGGAGCCCTCCCGAGGCAGGGACAGCCCCGAGCCACCCCACCCCAGCTCCAAACCACGCCAAGCACAGCCAACCCCTCCCCAGCCACCCAAAGCCCTTCCCAAAATCCCACTGCCACCTCCCTGCACCCCGCACGTCCCTGCACCCCACAGGCACTCCACACATCCCTGCACCCCACACATCCCTGCACCCCACAGGCACCCCACACCCACCTGCATCCCATGCCAGCAGCAAGGACAGTCCCTGGAGGGAGCCCGGCCATCCCACACTGCCCCTTCCAGGGCAGTTCCCACCTGGACCTGACCGGGAGCAGGGCAGGGTGCTCCTAATTAGCATTTCAGCTAATTAGCTACTGAGCTGTAACCCTTTCGTGGCCTCGCAGGAGCTCGCAGGAGGAGCCTGGGGCTGCGCTCTTGCTGCAGCCCTGACACCCCTGGCCCCGACAGGTGTCACAGTTCCCTGAGGGCTTTTCCTTTGCCCTGCTCTCCTTCTGTCCCCAAAGCAGCTGGATGTCCCATCTCAGCCTGAGGGAAATGGTGCCAGCAGCCTGGCACACGCTCAGTCCGTGCAAAGAGATGGAAAACGAGCTCCAGCAGGAGGTGGAAAGAGCCGTCCCAGTGTTTGCTGACTCTGTCGTGTGGCAGGGCCAGCCCCCGGTGCAGTGACCTCCCTGGTGACAGGGGCCTGTCCCCGTCCCTGCAGGGCCTCCTGAGCCATGCACATGTGGCACCTGGGGACGAGGCGAGCCTGGATTCGAGGTCTGCACGAGCGACCTGGGCACGTTTGCACTCAGAGTGTTCCGGAACAAATCATCCCTGTTGGAATCCATCGCGGAATGGTTTGGGTTGGGAAGGACCTTGGAGATGCCATTCCTACTTCCTTCTGTCTAGGAGAGGCTCTGAAACACATCTCCTACAGTGGGAAGCTGATTTATGAGTCACAGCTTGGAATCCAGGCAGGGAAGGGGTTTGCAGTTTTCCTGCCATCCTTTCCCTGCCGGGCCATAACTTCATTCTACTCCATGAAATATTCCTGAGTGACTCAGCTGTTCAGCCATCACCCCTCTGCTCCCAGCCCCTCAGCTGGGATACACAAATTAAACAACCTTCTGAGCAATCCTTTAGAGCTGACAACTTATTAATTAAATACATCCCTGTCTCCAAGTGCAGTTCCCGCTCTCCAGGGAAAACAGGCTGGGATGGGGCTGGCAGGAGAAAATTCAAGCCCTAAGAAGAGCTAAACCACGAACTTGTGAAAGATCTAAATACCATTAGGTATTTATAACTCTTTCCCTCATCATCTATGGATGAGCATAAAAGGTTTTTACCTCCATGGAGGGGCTTTGCATATGGATGAATCATGGAGAAAGGAATAAAGTCCTGTTCCCTCAGGAGAGCCAACACCCGCCGGAGAGCAGCACTGCGAGTGCCTTTCCGTGTAGGGCTGGCGTGACGTGCTCCTTCATTCATAATGCAGATCATTCCCACTCTAAATATATCCCTGTTCCTCTGGAGCTCAGCCCCGGAGCCCAGCGGGTTCAGGGCAGGAGCTGCCACATCCAGCACCTCCTGCGGGATTGGGATCCAGGGCTCCAGCCCGCCTCGGGGTGCTGGGGCTACAGGGATTGGGATGTGGATCTGCAGCCCCCCTGGGCTGGGCTGGGGGTCCTGGGGCCACGGGGATTGGGATGTGGAGCTGCAGCCCCCCTGGGCTGGGCTGGGGGTCCTGGGGCCACGGGGATTGGGATGTGGAGCTGCAGCCCCCCTGGATCATCCCTGCCTGGGGTGGAGATCCCAGAGCTGCAGGGACTGGGACAGTGAGGGTCCCACTGGACACCCTTCACCCGAGGCACAGGGTGGGAAGGAGGTGAGGGAGAACCTGGGGGATCCCAGCCCGTTCCACCCCCTGCTGCTGCATTCCCACCCCTTCCACACCAGGGATGCAGCTCCAGGGTTTAAGGACCCTTTTTGAGGTGTATCCCGGACTGGACTGGGTTGGAAGGGACTTTAAAGCCCCTCGTTCCACCCTTCCATGGGCAGGGAAGGGAACCTCCCAGCCATGCTTGAAGGCACCTTTAATTGGGCTTTCTCTGTCCCTTTAATTGGGCTTTTTGTGCACCTTTAATTACGCTTTTTGTGCACCTTTAGCTGGGCTTTTTGTGCACCTTTAATTGGGCTTTTTCTTCACCAAAATGGGGAGGAAAAGGACACAAAGCAAACCGCGTGTGATTAAAGCTGCCAGCCCGGGGAACTGTGCCCTCCTGCAGCGCTCTGGGCTCTGCCGTGGCGGAACCCAAAGGCTCTGGCACAGCTTCCAGGTGCTCTTTGCCAGGAGCAGCAGCCGTGCTCTGCCCAGTTTTCCCTCTCCAGCAGCTTCCCCGAGGATTCACGGCACAGAGGCTGGAGATTCATCTCCTCGAGGAGGTTCAGCCTGAGTGAGTCTCCAGCTCTGACCCCTGGAGAGGATGGAGACAGAACCCAGGATTTGGGAAGCCTCAGTGAAACGTTGGATTTTCATCTGTTTCATCTGTTTTCATCTGTTCCATAGAAGGGTTTGTTCTTCCTCTCTACACTGGGAAGAGATAATTATTCAATTATTTAGTTATTTAAATAAGTTAATTATCCAATTAATTAAATTCTACTATTAACTTTTTAATATTTTTAAATATTTCTGTTTTGAAACACCTCTTGGGATAGGTTTGGGAAAGGCTCCTCTTGTGCTGGGGGAGCTGAGAAGATCCCAGTCCCATTTCACCTGATAACGCCTTGTTCCTGTTTATCACCAGCCCTGGCATTAACCAGGTGATGGATGAGCACACCCCGCCTTTCCTCGGGAATATGCGCAGGGAATGCTTGGATAATTACCTGTGATAAGAGAAGACCCTCCTGAGCTGTGGTTTAAATGAGCTGAGGGACTGGAATCGTTCTCTCTTTAATTAAACTCCTGACACATCCCATATTTCACTCCTCTGTTAGCCTCGGACCTCTCCAAGGCTTGTCTGGAATCCGTGGCTCCAAGGGCTGTGGAAGAGGAACATCCCGTGTGGAGCCTGTCTGGAATCCGTGGCTCCAAGGGCTGTGGAAGAGGAACATCCCGTGTGGAGCCTGTCTGGAATCCCTGACTCCGAGGGCTGTGGAAGAGGAACATCCCGTGTGGAGCATCCCCTGCCGGGACGTGCCGGGTGTAGCCCTGTAATACTCCAGGGACTTTCCTCCCCAAAACTGGGAATTGCGCAGCCCAGCTTCCCCAGGGAGCTGTGCGAGGTGATCCCTCCCAGCCTTGCCATGGAGTCCCTGTGCCATCCTGGCAGGGAAAGGATTCCTCAGTTTCAGAGGCCGAGGGAAGACTGGTTTTCCAAAGGGAATGGATCTCCCGTGCACCAGGTCCTCGGGATTTCCTTCACTCCATTTTCTCCAGCCTCAACCTCCTTTTCCAGAGGAAGGAAACCAACTGCTGATGGTTTGCTCCTACTCTTCTTAAAATGTTTCCTGAGATTTCAAGAAATTTAGGAGAGAACATGACTAAAAATGGAAGGAAGATTGTTCCAGGTGTTGTTCTCAGTCCCCAGCTGGACTTAGAGGACAGTCCCACCGAAATCTTAAATAAGCAGTGGAAAATCCAGCCATGCACATTCCATGGAATCCTAAAACCTCAGGATGGTCTGGGTTGGAAAGGAGCTTAAAGCCCATCCAGTGCCACCCCTGCCACGGCAGGGACACCTTCCACTGTCCCAGGGTGCTCCAAGCCCCGTCCAACCCGGCCTTGGACACTGCCAGGGATGGCAAACCCTCCCAAAGCTCTCCCAAACCCCATCAATAGTGATTATCCATAATTTAAATATTCAAATGGCCTCTTCAGCCTCATTGTGGCTGCATGAGTAAGACATCAGCAGGTCTGGCCTTGCCTCCCTTTGATGAGCAGCAGGGTCATGGAAAGCACAGAAAACACATTTCCCTTGGACTGGGGGAATCCACGTTTTCCCCAGCATTCCCTGCAGGCAGTGGGATCAGTTTAAGGAGCAGGACAATCCCTGGCGATCCCGTTACCCTTTCCACAGGGTGTCATTGAAGTCAGAGCCAGAGAGCCAAGGCCAGACCCAAAACATCAGCTGGGCTCTGCTAAACCCGGCTCAGTAATTACTGGGCACAGCAATCAGGAGCCTCATTTTTCTAGGAAAAAACCAGATCCAGGCTGTTTTCCTTTAACCAAAACACCCGGCCCTGGAATGCTGCCAGGCACGGGGATCCGCTGCCAGCAGCGACAGCAAGGCACAGGCTGGGGCTCTGCCTTCCAATCTGGGGACGACACCAATTAGCTATCCGAATTATGCTAATGAGGCAATTAATAGCATTTCTCCAAGGAAAAGCAATAATCAATCAAATCCCAATCAAAGAGAGATTGCTCTGCTGAATAACAGCAAAGTTTCATATCCAGCTGGAAGAACTTTGTGCCATTGCTGAGGGGATTGGAGCATCTCCCAAAAGGAGCTGGGCTGGGAGAGCCGGGAATGTTCACCTGGAGAAGGGAAGGATCCAGGGAGAGCTCAAAGCCCCTGGCAGGGCCTCAAGGGGCTCCAGGAGAGCTGGAGAGGGACTGGGGACAAGGCATGGAGGGACAGGACACAGGGAATGGCTTCCACTGCCAGAGGGCAGGGATGGATGGGATATTGGGAAGGAATTCCTGGCTGGGAGGGTGGGGAGGGGCTGGGCTGGAATTCCCAGAGAAGCTGTGGCTGCCCCTGGATCCCTGGGAGTGTCCAAGGCCAGTGGACACTGGGATTCACTGGGACAGTGGAAGGTGTCCCTGCCATGGCAGGGGTGGCACTGGATGGGCTTTAAGGTCCCTTTCCACCCAGACCATCCTGGAATTCCGGGATTCCCTGATTTTGCACAGCACATGGAAGTGCCCATCGGGCTCTCAGCCGTGTCCTGCCTCCTGCTCCTCTCCCACTGCTGGAAACAATATAACTTTTAAATTTTTATTTTGTCTCTCTAGTTAGGCTTAACTTGACTTCGCCTTGGGGAAAGGAATTTTCTTTAGTTTTTTTAGGAGATTTAGCATCGCTCTAAGGAGATGGGCTTGACATGCCGACGGACCGGGAGTAGCCCAAAGAGACCCAGAAAGATAAAAAAGCCATCAGCGAAACATCAACAGAACGTGAGCGGCCATTAACAAACATCAGCGAACATCTGCTCCGGAGGCCGCCCCCGGCACGGCTGGAGACACCCGCTCCGGAAAAGGCTGGCGAGAAAATCAAAGAAAGAAGATCTAATTAACATCGGAGGCGAGGGCATTCAGATCCGATGAAAAACTGAATTCTGAGTTACTCAGCTCTGGAGCAATGAACCGTGACACAGTGCATCTCTACGGGTTTGGACTGCTTAAAGTTTGAAAGCAAATCCTGCAGAAGTACGCGTCACGGGATGGTTCTCTCCACACAGCCGGGCTGCGTGTGGATGAGATGATTTCTGTGGTACGTCCCGGCCAGAACAACATCCTGGCCAGAAAATAAAGCAATGCCTTGACTCTCTAACATGAAAAATGTTGTTGGAGGGTTTTTGTTTTTCTCGTCGTTTCGGTGGCACCACCAGCAAACATTCGCTCCCTGCCTGCAGCCAAACACAGAAAACCAAATTAAACCTGCCCGGAAATTGTAATTAAATAATTTTCATTCCAGATTTTGATCCTTTAATGAACTCTCACACAAACTCCACAGTTACCTGCCACAATTCCCGGTTCAGGGGACGTTCCCAGGAAACTGCAAAGCTCCCTCTCTCCAGTCCCTGCTCTCAGCAACACTTCCAGCTCTGAACACGAGGGGTTGGCTCTGGTCTCATCAAAACCAAAGGACTGGGGACCAAAGTGTCACCTTTGGGACATCCCTGGCCCCCAGGTTTAGGCAGACATTGGCTGTGCCCAGCCCTGCCCCATGTCACAGTCTGGGCCTGGGTTTTACACAACCTGGGCCTGGGTTTTACACAACCTGGGCCTGGATTTTACACAGCCTGGGCCTGGATTTTACACAGCCTGGGCCTGGGTTTTACACAGCCTGGGCCTGGGTTTTACACAGCTGGGCCTGGGTTTTACACAGCCTGGGCCTGGGTTTTACACAGCTGGGCCTGGGTTTTACACAGCTGGGCCTGGGTTTTACACAACCTGGGCCTGGGTTTTACACCGCCTGGGCCTGGGTTTTACACAACCTGGGCCTGGGTTTTACACAGCCTGGGCCCTGCTGATTTTACAGTTGCTTCACCCAAGGTTCACGTTTACACCTGGATGAGGAATAAAAGGCTTGAAAAGCTGAAGTCTTGGGTTTAAATCACTTGGATATTTGGCTCCGTGCTAAAGTTGGATTTAAGATTCTCCCCACCTTTCCAAAAAACATGGATGAGAAATAAACAGCTTGAAAATCTTTAATGTTGGGTTAAAATCAGTTTGATATTTGGCTCTGTGTTTAACTCCAACTCCAGATTCTTTCTCCCCACCTTTCCAAAAAACATGGAGAAATAAACAGCTGGCACAGCTTGAAAAACATGAATCTTGTGTTTAAATCAGTTTGATATTTGGCTCTGTGTTTAACTCCAATTCCAGATTTGTTCTCTGCACCTGCCCAAAAAACACAGAGAAATAAACAGCTTGAAAATCTTACATGTTGGGTTTCAATTAGTTTGATATTTGGCTCCATGTTAAACTGGAATTTAAGATTCTTTCCCCCCTTTTCCCCTCACCTTTCCTGTTTTATCCTGAAGTACCTCGGGCAAGAGCTGCTTGTTTTACCTGCAGCATCTGGGGGCAGCTCCCACTCCAGCCCCGCTCCCGCAGCCCCCGCGCTCTCCCGGCCGCTCCCCGTTGGAAAAGGAGCCTCCCCAGGAAGCCCAGGAATGATTCCTGCCGAGCTGAGGCATCTCCACACGAGCCTGGGCTGTTATTTCCCGTAATTACAGTGATTGTCCCTTCCCGTGGCAGAGCGTTCCAGGCAGGAGGAGCAGAGTCAAAGCCCCGATGTTCCGGGGCTGATTGCCCTCTGCCCGCTCCCAGCCTGGCATCTGCTCCCACCCTCTTGCTCTTCCCTTCCCTGAGGTTTGGGACATATATTCCCTGAGGAAAACCATATTTCCCCGTGGCTGGGAGCACGTGGAAGCTCTCCGTTAGGATTTCTCTTTCCAAATCAGGTTCCAGGCTGCAGCTTTCACTCCCAAAGCCAAGCTGTTGGTGTTGGATTCACTGGAATGAGACTTCACAGGGTCAGGGAAGAAGGGAGAGATTTCATTTTTTTTGGAGTGAATACAGAGCAGAGAGGTGTTTAATGGCTGGATTTATATCCAGCTTTTCTCATTTCCTACAGGGATTATTTTCAGGGAAGACCCAGGGATGCACAGGCCCGGCCTTTGTCTCATCAAACCAGAATCACGGAATGGTTTGGGCGGGAAGGGACCTTAAACCCCATCCCATTCCATGGGCAGGGACACCTTCCACTATCCCAGGGTGCTCCAAGCCCTGTCCAACCTGGCCTGGGACACTTCCAGGGATGTGGCACAAAATCTGGAATTCTGTGTAAGAAACACTCCCGTTAAGGAAGAGCCCTTCCACTGTCACTAAATCCTTCAGGTGGCTGGAGAAAAACAGGGTAAATACAAACCCGACAGAACCCCCCTCTCTGAAAGGGCTCTGTCACCATTAATGGGATGTTTGCCTGAAGGGAAAGGGAAAAAAAGCTCGTTTTGTTCTCCCTTGTTGTCCCACCGTGCTGGAGGAGCAGCTGACCGTAAGTCATCAAGGCAGCTATTTCTGGGCTGTAATTAAACATTGGGAGAGTGGGAGGCACAAAAGCAGCACCATCTGCCACCCTCGTGGCACAGAAATAGAGCTGGAGCCGCCGCCCCTTTCGTCCTTCCCACAGAACTGGGGATTCAGAGGGATTTCTGGAGCAGCTCCTGGCCCCAGTGGTGTGGATGTCCCAGCCCCGGGGGTGTTGCAGGCCGGGTTGGACGGTTTGGAGTGAGCTGGGGTAGTGGGAGGTGTCCCTGCCCATGGGACTGGGATGAGCTTTGAGCTCCCTACGCCCAAAGTGGGGCTCTGTGAAATCCCTGCTCCAGTTACCGACTGAGAAAATCCACGTTCAGCACATTTGGGAGGTTATTTTGGGCACAGTCAGATGAAATCCATCGATATTCCTCATTATAGGAAAACTATATTTGGCCAACTACAACACTGCAAAATAGACTCAAATCCCAGCATTTTGGGGGTTTTTTTGGGTTGAGCTGCTGGCTCTGCTTCCCTCCCCCTCCCGGGCAGAGGGATGGCTGTGAATCCTTGTTCCGAGTGGGAAAGGACTGAGCAGCCCCATCCCTGGGCCTGGCCCAGCTCCCGCAGCCCAAAGCACTGCCAGTGCCTGGGTGTCTTCGGGAAGCCAGCTCCTGCCATTTTCCGTCATGGATTGCTCCGAATTCCAGCAAGCTGGGGCCCTGGAATAAGGAATTTGGGATGGGATGGTGCCATGAACTGGGCACTGCTCTCCGAGATTTCTGTTTTCCTATTAAAAAGCAACACGTTAAAGTGGTTTCCAGCAAAGGATCCACCTTCAAATGCCCTCTGAGAGCAGAGCAGCTTCCAAGGGGAAGCTCCTGCATTTTGGATAGAGGGGCTGGAGAGCCCCTTGGAGAGGAGAGGGGACTGTGCCGCCCCCAGCACCTCTGGATTGCCCAGGGAAGGGGGTCTGGATTCAGGGAAGGGGGTCTGGATTGCCCAGGGAAGGGGGTCTGGATTGCCCAGGGAAGGGGGTCTGGATTCAGGGAAGGGGGTCTGGATTGCCTCAGGAACGGGGTCTGGATTCAGGGAAGCGGGTCTGGGAGCTGGAGCAGCCTTCCATGGAGGCTGGGCATGAGGGCAGAGGAGGCAAAGACTCCATTCCCCATAAAATCCCTCTGGAGAGTCGCTGGAAGTTCCCGAAGGATTCGGGAAAGAGGAGCTGGGGTTGAGGTCCATCCCATGGATATTCCCACCCTGGGACACAGATCCCACACGGAAGAAACGGCCCCAAAGACACAAAATCTCCTGCTGGAGCCCCTGCCAGGCCTTTGGGATGATCCTGCCTCCCTTGGCACCTCTGCTGTGCCCGTCCCTGCCGCTCATCCTCTGCCACCCCGGCTCCGGCTGCCCTCGGAGCAGGAACTGCTGTCCGTGGATAAGGATCCCAAAATAGCCCAGCATGAAGCATGTGATGGCCACAAATCATCGGAGAATGAGAAGCTCAGATAAGGGAGCTGCCAGGACACGCAGGAGACGCGGAGCCTGCCGGAATTCCATCAAATAATGAAGGAAAAATTCACCTTTAACGTGGGATGAGTCAAGTACTCCACACCCAAACCACACCTTAGGGACAGGGCGCTTCCAGGGGAAGATCTGTTCTGGATGGTGCTTTCTGCCACCTTGGGCTGTCAGCAGGGGGCTCTGGGAATGGGGTGACATTCACTGGGTTTGTTTTTGTGATTCCTGAAGAGCACAACTGCTTTGGAATGTCAAATGAGAACTGGAAACTGAAAACTACAAGGTAGCCCTAAAAGAAAGGTTACCTGGGGTTAAATGTGGCTTCCACCTCTCACACAGGTCCTGGTGAGAACAGAGGGCCTTGGTGGGGCCAAATCCAGTTCGAGTCAGCAGAAACTAAAAGGCAAATGTGGTTTGCAGAGAACAAAAACTGTTCTTGCTTTTTAGAAAATCTGGAATCACAGACTGGTTTCGTTTGAAGTGACCTTCAAGATCATCCCATTCCTCCCCTGCCATGGCAGGGACACCTTCCACCATCCCAGGCTGCTCCCAGCCCCGTCCAGCCTGGCCTGGGACACTGCCAGGGATCCAGGGGCAGCCNTCCACCCCTCATACAGGTCCTGGTGAGAACAGAGGGCCTTCGTGGGGCCAAATCCAGTTCGAGTCAGCAGAAACTAAAAGGCAAATGTGGTTTGCAGAGAACAAAAACTGTTCTTGCTTTTTAGAAAATCTGGAATCACAGACTGGTTTTGTTTGAAGTGACCTTCAAGATCATCCCATTCCACCCCTGCCATGGCAGGGACACCTCCCACTGTCCCAGGCTGCTCCAAGCCCCGTCCAGCCTGGCCTGGGACACTGCCAGGGATCCAGGGGCAGCCACAGCTTCTCTGGGAATTCCAGCCCAGCCCCTCCCCACCCTCCCAGCCAGGAATTCCTTCCCAATATCCCATCCATCCCTGCCCTCTGGCAGTGGGAAGCCATTCCCTGTGTCCTGTCCCTCCAGCCCTTGTCCCCAGTCCCTCTCCAGCTCTCCTGGAGCCCCTTTAGGCCCTGGAAGGGGCTCTGAGCTCTCCCTGGAGAGACCCTGTAGAACAAATATCCCATTTTTAGGATATGTGAAGACCTAAAGGGAGGAATGTGCCATTTTTAAGTTGTTCTACCAGAACAAATTTAACTTTCAGCTACAACCACTAAAACTGTTTATTGTGCCAAGGAGCTCCCCACCAGGACCCGGTTTCCAAGGCTTGGAGCTGGCCCAGAATTCCCACTGTTACCCACCCCTGGAGCTCCGCTGCCCAACCCAGCCCCAGGAGAATCCCAGCCCCACATCCAGCCTGCACAGACCCTCTGGAAGGGCTGGATAAACCCAGGAGACCCCCACAAGGAGCGGGACATTTTGTCAGTCCCTGTCCCCTTCAGCCGAAACCCAAAGGCCGGGAGAGGTGAGCTGGCACTGGCCGAGCCCTGGCAGGACAATGTCCCCCCCGGGAACGGCCAGCCCCTCCCCGCGCTGCCCGCAGCTGATAAGGGCAGGCCCAGAGATAACGGGACAGCCTGGAGCTGCAGCCAGTGCCAAGCCCTGGGAGCGCCAGGATAACCTGAGCTTGGCATTTCTTAACCTGCTCTGACCCCTCAGTCTGCTCTGCTGTATAAATCTCGAGATATTTTATATAAAAATGCCTGTGGGCAGCTCTGGAGCCCCAAAGGGGTGGGAATCCCCCAGACCAGGCCCTGCAGCCGAGCACGGCCCGGCACGGGGTCGCGTTGTGGCTGCCGGTCGTTGCTGCGTTCCCAACCCCGCTCCACATCCCGCAGGGTCCCTGGCAGCCGTGCCAGCCCTGGCAGTGCCCAGAAGTCACAAGGACGCGGGGCTGGCCCCCAGCCAGGGCACAGCTCTGCCACCCCGGGCCCTTGACGGGCCTTGGCAATCCTCATTTCTGACCTTTAAACCGTTATCTGCTCCAGCCCTTACCTAAAGCCGTTCCTAAACACCTTCCCGGAGCTCCGTAATGCTAAAGGCTGCTGGAATTTGTTCTGCGACGTCACAGGCTGCTGGAATTGCGAACGTCCAGGATTGTTTGCCAGGCTTCTCCACCCGGGATTTCAACAATCATCATCACAGCTATGGCACTGAGAGGGACATCAAGGGGACAACGTTCCCTGTTAGGGCAGAGTGGATTGTTTTGGGAATTATTTAAATCCTGAATGGAAAAACCTGGGAAACAATTCCATTTCTGGTATCAGGTAACCCCCAGAAGCTTCCAAGGACTGACAGAACGAGTCCAAGCACCAGAGATTGACAGAAATGATTGTAGGACACGGAATGTTTTGGGTGGGAAGGACATTAAGAATTATCCAGTGCCACCCCTGGGACACCTCCCACTGTCCCAGGCTGCTCCGAGCCCCATCCAGCCTGGCCTTGGACACTGCCAGGGATCCAGGGGCAGCCACAGCTTCTCTGGGAATTCCAGCCAGGGCCTCCCCACCCTCCCAGCCAGGAATTCCTTCCCAAGATCCCATCTATCCCAGCCCTCTGGCACTTTCACACCATCAACCCTCATCCTATCACCACAAGAAATAAGGATAAAAATCTCCCTTGGCAGGCTCAGGGCTCATTGCTGGGATTAGAGCTCCCCTCAGTGGGATGCAGGGAGGGGACACCCTGGAGTCACTGTCCAACCTGGCCTTGGACACCTCCAGGGACAGCACAGCCACGGCTTCCTCTAGGGCATATTTCATGAGAATTCCTGGTGGGAATTTCCTATGGAACTCACCCTGAGCACACCCATGCGAATTCCTGCTGGGAGACACAAGATTCTGGGAGGAAAGAAGGTCTAACAGTCAATACTGCAAAATATTGAAGAAAATCTCTCTGGGAGGCAGCAGCAATGCCAGGAGCTGCTCCCAGGCCAGGAGCGGGGCTGGAACCCCGGGAATGGAGCCTGGAGTCCGTGCAGAAGCAGCTCAGATCCACACAAAACATCACTCAAGAAAATCAGGGAAAAGCCTTTGGGAATCGAGGGGCTGGGTACTCCCAGAGCAGTTGTTCATCTCTGGGTGAATAACGGCCTCAAGCTGTGCCTGGGGGTTTTAGGGTGGATATGAGGAAAGAATTTTTCATGGAAAGCACTGGAAGGCAGTGGGAGAGCCCCCATCCCTGGGAATATTCAGAAAATATGTGGATGTGGCACTTGGGGACATGGATTAGTGGTGAACATAGTGGTTGATGGTTGGACTTGATGGTCTTAAAGGTCTTCTCCAACCTGAGCAATTCCCTGATTTTATAATGCAACATTTCCCAAGGAAGCCTCAAACAAGGAATTTGTCCCAACTCTGCTCATGTTTCTTCCTCTCCTCTGAGCAAATCCATCCCTTCCTGGGCAGGAATGTCCCCAAAAATGAGTTTCCTATAAACCAGGTGCAGGCAAATGGCACAAGAGCAGAACCAAGCCCAGCGCTGGCCTGCAGGGCCCAGTCTGTGGCTCCTGGAGCCCTGTCCCGGCCACGTTCCCCCTCAGGAACGTTCCTGGGATTGCTGCCAGCACGGACAAAGCCAGCTCCAGAGCTTTGGACAAAACCAACTCCAGAGCTTTGGACAAAGCCAGCTCCAGAGCTTTGGACAAAGCCAGCTCCAGAGCTTTGCTCCAATTTTGGCCGAGGGCAGGTGATTCCCAGCAGGCTGGGGTGGTGGCTGGGCTCAGCCCCGGTGCCCCCAGTGCTGTTCCCCTTACCTGCATCCAACACCCTTCCCATGGACTGGGAATTCTTTGTGGCCTCTGCCAGGAGGCTCCTGCAGGCCTCATCCCAGGTTTGTGTTATCCTGTGGCTCCTGGGAATCCCTGGGCACAGATTCCTTGTGTTTCACAGTCACCTCCTGCCACCTGCGCCATCCCAGCCCTCATTCCAAAGGGAATGCCGAGTTTCCTCACCTGCTCGTCCCACGCACACGCCTGAGCTCCAGACCTCAGTCATTCCAGCTGCAGCTTGGAGCTTGCCTTAAAATTCCAGCTGGGAACCCAGCATCCCCAGCCGTGCAGTCTGAGGCAGTTTTGGTGACAGTTTCTTGGACACCCATTTTAATTCTGGCTGAAAAGTTCCTTCTAAACGAGCAGAAGATGCCGTGAGAGCGAACACGCCAGGAGGAGGAGGATAAATGAGGAGTGAATTCAGGGCAGTAATGAGGAATATCTGGGATAACCACAAAAGTAGGGATTTCCCTGCCCCACGGGGCTGGAGTGGGGTCGTTTTAACGTCCCTCACAGGTCCCTTCATGGCTGCTTTCCCAGCGGCCTCTCCCCTCCCGCCTCCCCTCCCTGGGGCCTGCTGAGGGCTCGGCCTCCAAGGGATTCTTATTGGCACTAAAAAATTAAAGGTTTTCTTTTCCAACAGCCATCAAAGCCCTGGCCATTTCCCCGGCCTGTGCCAGGGCTGGGCTGGGCTGCTGCCCAGGGAGAGGAGATGGGAGCGTGCAGAGGGAAAATGGGATCATGGAATGGGAGAGAGAGAAGGGAAAGAGGAACTGAGCCGGGAGAATGAACTCCCTGCACAGAGGGGCCCAAGGGGTGGAGGGTGGGGACCTGAGACCCCAACTGCAGAGCTGCCCCAGCCCTGGGGTATCCAACAGCAGCACGTGGAGAGGGTCCAGAGGAGCCCTGGAGCTGCCCCCAGGGCTGGAGCCCCTCTGGAGCCGGGCTGGGAGAGCTGGGAATGTTCACCTGGAGGACAGAAGGCTCCAGGCAGAGCTCAGAGCCCCTTCCAGGGCCTAAAGGGGCTCCAGGAGAGCTGGAGAGGCACTGGGGACAAGGCAGGGAGGGACAGGACACAGGGAATGGCTTCCACTGCCAGAGGGCAGGGATGGATGGGATATTGGGAAGGAATTCCTGGCTGGGAGGGTGGGGAGTTCCTGTCCAGAGAAGCTGTGGCTGCCCCTGGATCCCTGGCAGTGCCCAAGGTCAGGCTGGACGAGGCTTGGAGCACCTCAGGACAGTGGGAGCTGTCCCTGCCCATGGCAGGGGTGGCACTGGAGGGGCTTTAGGGTCCTTCCAACCCAAACCATTGCAGGATTCCATGATTTTCTCCTGTAATTGATTTTTTTTTTTCTCTAAGGAAAACCCAACAAGAAGCTTAGGAAGAATCCATGAGTGGCTGGATCCAGGTGGAGCCATTCCCACCTCTAAAATAATTTCCTGTTATCACACCCCCAAGACTCTCAAAACTCCCCAGCAACTTGCTGAATGAGACTAAAAAACTTTTCCAGACAATGCCCGTGAGATGATCAAATTAGAGCAGGAGAAAATATTTTCTCTGGCGAACAAATATTGAAATTTGTTTGAAATACACCATTTCCACGACGCTGCCATTTGAGTTAATTACTTTACTGTAAATGTACCTCTTAAATAATTGCTAAACCTCAAGAAATGCTTTCAATAATTGACGGAGTTTTCCGAGGGAAAAATGGTGTTATTAAATCCAAATTAAATGCACATTTGAGACACTTCAGTAGAGTGCTGCCAGAGCAGAGCTTCTCATGCTGTATGAGGAATAACTTTGGGAATTAATGGCAGGAAACCACCACTCTGCAGCCATCCATGAGCATCTCCTTCCCGCTTTTTCCCAATTCCCACCCGTATTCAAGCACTTTGATGAATATCCCAGAGCTTTGGGAGCAGTCCCAGATGTGGGATGTTCATCTCAGGGGGGTTAAACCCAGCCCTGGGTGATGAGGAGGGGCTGGGCTGCGTTTTTAGGGGTTGGTTCTATCCAGAACTGGATGGAAATTCGGGAGAGCCCCGTGTTCCACCAAGGGGAGGCTGCTCCAGGGCTGGGGGCTGAGGAGTCCCTGGGTGGGCTCCACTTCCAGGGAAACCAGGACCCACCAGAGCCTGGGGATGCTCTGGGCCAGCCCCGTGTCTCCTCCCAGCTGGGTCCCCAAGTTTCCCGGGGAAGTTTGGAAAACCTTTCAGCTGGAACTCAGCTCAGCTGGAGCAGAACAGCGATTCCGTCCCTGCTGCCATCCCGCATTCCTCCCACCCTGATGAGCGGTGCCAAGCCTGGAGAAATCTCCCTCGTGCATCCCTCGCTGCCCCGGGCCTTTCAGGACGAGGAGGTTCGCTCCAAAAGAGCCTCAGCCCTTCCAGGAATCACCGAACCCACCCCCAGCTCCCCCCAAATCAGCCTCAATCAACCTCTGCACGTTGTCAGAGCACGAATATTGAATTCCAGACACAACGCGGCCAGTAGCACTAGAGGGAGGTATTTCCCCACATTCCCGGGATTCAGAGCCGCTGGAAAACAGCAAAACCCAGCAGCAGAAAGGGTTCCCGTGCTATCAAACTGGGCTAATCAACGGCAATTAATGAGTGAGCTGCAGCTCGGCGCAATCAGCTGCCATCAGCTGCCCGTGACAAAGGCACGGAGCAGCAGATAGATAATGAACCGGTATTTCAGCTGAACTGCGGTATTTGGTGCACAGAAAGTGGCGCTGGCTCCCAGAGCTGGGCTTTCCCTGGTTATTCCAAGGGGGAAAAGGAGTTCCGGGCCAGATCCAGAGCTCAGAGGGGTCAAACTGTCCTTCCACTCCTCCCCAGGAGCAGCACCCCATAAATACAGGGTTTTATGGGATATAGCTGAATTTAAGAGCTGCAGGGATCCGCTAGAGGCGTTAATTACAGGCGTTAATTACGTCACTACGAGATAGCGGTCGGTGATAACGGCGTGGGCGCTGCCAACACTTGACACTTCTGACGGGGAGGAAAAAGGCTTTTAACGGCTCTTCCCACAGGCTGGAAGAAAATCCTTCCAAAATTCCCTAGAACTGGGAGGGGAAAAGTCCAGCGGCTTGGTCCTACCCAACCTGTGGCGCAGCAGAGCTTGGTGCTCCAGAAAACAGGGATGGAGTTGGGAAAGAACTAAAACAAGGAGATCTCGATTAATTAGAGACATTTGTAGTCAAGGAGAAGCGGGTGATGAGCTCGGCAGGGAGGGGGATGGAAGCGGGGATGCGCTGGGACCCCATGGCTGTACCCCATATCCCACATCCCATATCCCACATCCCAAATCCCGCATTCCACATCCCAAATCCCGCATCCCAAATCCTGCATCCCGTATCCAGTATCCCAAATCCCATATCCCACTTCCTGCATCCCAAATCCCGCATCTCATTTCCCACATCCCATATCCTGTATCCCGCATTCCGCATCCCAAATCCCACATCCTATATCCCAAATCCCACATCCCGCATCCCAAATCTCGCATCCCATATCCCATATCCCACATCCTGCATCCCGCATCCCAGCACGTTCCTGGAGCCGGTGGCTAGATGGAGCTGCAGCTCCAGGAATGCGGGCTGGGTGCTGCGGGCACAGCCCCCCCTCCCTCCAGCCCGAGCTGTCCTTCAGGCTCGGTTTTATGGGAATTCATGGAGGCAGGGATGAAATATCATTGTAGGGAAAAGCGGGGGGCGTTCGGAAAAGTTAAATCGCGCTTTTCCCTCCGTGCCCGTGCGGCGCTGGACGGGAGACGTTCCCTGTCCTGGTAACTCCGTCAGACCCCACCTGGATCTCACCTCTGCAGCTGCAAGGTCCCACAGAGATAGGATGAGCCCCTGAAACTGGGAGCCGTTGGAGACACAGCTGGCCAAGAGCCCATGGATGTGGTCAGGGAAGTGCCTGGGAATTGGTTAAACCAGGCAGGGAAGTGCGGTGGGAAAAGCAGCCAGCACCTATGGACCACCCAGTGGGAACTGATCCGTGAAGTCTCCTACTGCCTCTGGACACTGCTGTGGAAAAAATCTGCAAAAAACAACTTCCAGAGCGGGGCAGGGAGGTGATGCCAAAAGTGAAGGGTTTGCTGGACACGGCAGGACAGAGGGAAGCACAGGGACAGCGGGAAGTGAGCTCAGGGTGCCCGGGGTAGGGGCAGATATCCCGGAGTAGGGGCAGATATCCCGGGGTAGGGGCAGGTATCCCGGGATAGGGGCAGCATTCCATGGGAAGTGCCCACCCCAGTCCCACAGCGACCCTCCCCAGCACACCCTGACCCTGTGAACCCAGAGCTGGGCATCACTCCGATCCCAAAGGAAGGGATTACAGATCCGGCTCTCTGAGCACTGGGCACATGGAATTCCCTGGATCTGCTGCCCTGGGACTCCAGGCAGGACAATCGACAGCTGACCTCCAAAGCAAAGAGGGTGTGAGGGGGGAAAACTCGGCTCTAGAGATCCCAGGAATCAACACATTCATGGATCCACAGGAATCGGTAAATTCATGGATCCAGAGGAATCAGTAAATACATGCATCCCCAGGAATCAGTCAATTCACAAATCCCTGGGAGTCAGTAAATTCACGCACCCACAGGAATCAGTGAATTCATGGATCCACAGGAATCAGTAAATTCATGAATCTGAAGGAATCAGTAAATTCATGGACCCACAGGAATCAGTAAATTCACAGATCCACAGGGTTGGATGGGATACTGGGAAGGAGTTCTTCCCTGGGAGGGTGGGGAGGCCCTGGCACAGAATTCCCAGAGGAGCTGTGGCTGCCCCTGGATCCCTGGCAGTGTCCAAGGCCGGGCTGGAGCACCCTGGGATGGTGGGAGGTGTCCCTGCCCACGGCGGTGGGGGGATGGGATGATCCTTCACGTCCCTTCCACCCCAAACCAGTCTGGGATTTGATGATCCTTCCCCTGTCCAGGCTCCCCCTCTCCGAGGAAGCAGCACCTCTGGAGTTCTCCATAAAATAATCAAAAATAACAACACAAACCCCGGCTGTTCCCCGCTCCTCCAAGCTAAAAAATCTCCAGAGCCCCCCAGATGCCCTGGGACGGGTTCAGAGAGCCCAGGATTTATTCCTGCTGGGAATATCCTTTGGAATCTCAGTGCCACTGCTCCGCGGGAGAGCTCCAGGAGAGGGGTTGGATGCAGCCGCTTCCCTTCTGCGAGGACGATTCCCACAGTTTCCAGTGCCGGAGCTCGGCAGCAGCACACGGACTCACACAGGCAGCAGGAATTCCGAGGCAGCTCGGGAACGGGTGCTATTTACAAGACTCATCAGCTTTTTAATTATTATTTTTTAAATGGATCATTTTTTTCCACCAGAAAATGCCAGCTGGGTGGGATAAAGATGCGCTGTAAGGACCTGCTGGTTTTTTGTTGCTGTTTCTGACAAAAGCCAGGCGGATTTCCCAGGAAAACCTTCCAAGCTGCCCAGCTCTGCCCCAAATCCTGGAGAATCCGTGGATTTGTGTCCCAGGCCCAAAATGTGCTGGGAGAGGGAAAAACCACCAAAAAACTCCAAATAACTTCCCCCATTTCCTCCATAGGGAAAAGTGTTGGGATGTAAAACCCTTCCCGAGATCCGTGATGTATTTCTGATGGAGCACTTGCTTCAGATGCTACGGATTTAGGCAAAAAACCACCAAAAACCAAATAAATACTAAAAACCCCAAACAACTCCAAAGTTATTTTCTAGTTTTTCAAGGCATTTGAGTATCACAAGTTCTGTTAAAAACTGAAATTTAAAAAATGACTGAAAGCTTGGAGTTTGAACTGCTGGACTGGGAGCTCTGCTCCCAAAATCCACCCCGGAGGAAGGAGGTGGTTGGCCCTGGAATTCCTGGATATCCAAGATCCTGACTCCCACCTGCACCCAGGTTACTTTGGGAATATTCCTCTGGAATTTACTGACCCAGGGATGGGTGTTAATGGTCCTCCTCACCAGAGTGACCAGGAGCTTCTCCATCTCCCAGGGGAGCTCATTCCTGGTTTCCAGCTCTGTGGAGCCTGGATGATTTATCAGAAAATTGTTAGCACTGAGTGGAGAATTTATTTTTTAAAGGGTGAAATCAGATAATTTAAGCTAATTTAAAAAAAAAAAAAGGAATATAAAGCAAAGTTGCCCAGCCCTGTGCAGCTCTGGGACTGCAGCCTGCTTTTCCTTGTTCCTGTGGGAATTCCTTCCAGCCCCAAAGAAATCTGCCAAACCCCGGCGTGTGCGCACACAGCGGGGAGAGCCCCCACCCCAATCACACCTGACCCATCGTTATCCCTCCTTTGGAGCCTCCCAGCCCCGGGAATCACCGATCCCACCCTCCAGGGCACGACCTTTCCCTGGGAACCGCCGGGAGCCTCCCCAAAAGCAGCTTTTTAACAACTTTGTGAGGGGGGAGTTCTTTCTCCAGGGAACCGCAGCCGGGGCCAGGTCCCGCTTTAGGGGCCGGGCTCTGGGGACCCGGGGCCGGGTCCCGGTTTTGGGGCCGGGCTCTGGGGACCCGGGGCCGGGTCCCGGTTTTGGGGCCGGGCTCTGGGGACCCGGGGCCGGGTCCCGGTTTTGGGGCCGGGGGCGGGCTCTGGGGACCCGGGCCGGCAGCACTAGGTGGCATTGTGAGACCGGCGGCTGCCCAGCCCCAAATGAGTGACAATTATCCCTGTTGCGGTGCTTTCTGCGGTGGAAGCGGTTCCTCATAGCCTGCAGGATAAATTCTATAGGGTGCCTGCCTCAGTCAGGGCTGTTCCTTCCCGGGCTCTCCCTTCCCAGCTTTCACCTCAATCTGTCATCCAGATTTGACACTGCCTCGTTCCAACAGTGCTCAGGAATGACATGTATATAATGTGGAATATTGTGCACATTTACAGCCAGCGCTTTTGCCCCTTCAAACATTGCTCATTGCTGGCTTCTGGCAGCCGCCGTGCTGGAGAGAAAATAAAATTACCGCGGAAAAAACAAAACAAAACAAAACAAACCACAAAGCAAAACCGCCACAACAGAGGGTTCTGTTCTGATCATCGGAAAGCAAAACTTTGATTTGGGTGCTGGACAGAGCGGGGTTGGATTTTAGGGGGTTCAGGGCTCGGAATTGTCCGGCAGCTCGGGGCTAATTAAAGAGGAGCTGCACGGCGCTCGGCGAGCTCCCCGAGCTGGCTGCTTTATGATTCTCTTCCATTAACAGTCCGGATTATAAATCAAATTAACTGGCATTTCTATTAAAAAAAAAAAAAAAAAGGGAATCCGTTCGGGAGAGCACCCGGCCCCGCGTGGCTGAGCCCCTTTCCCGGAGAGGCTGAATCCCAGCCCAGCTTTGTTCCCAGCGCTGCCACGATCCCCCTTTCCCTGCCCTCTCGGAACAGTCGGGGAGGACGGGCAATTATTCCCCTGAAGAAAACAAAACAGAAAGTCCCAATTACGCTGGGATGACTTCCCGGCTCAGCCCGGGGAGCGCCGCGCCGATCCCGGCTGCTTCCAGCGGGAATTCGGCACCAGCAGCACCAATTCCTCCCTGCCCGAGCCGGACGCAGGGAAAACACACAAATATTCCTGTGCTCGGTGGCCACGGGGCTCCCAAATCCTCCCTCCACCCCCCCGCCCCTGGGGTTTTCACAGGAATTCAGTCGCAATCCCGGCTTTCCCCAGGCTGGGGATTTCTTTGGGATGGGTTTGAGTTCCTGCCCACACCCCCCTTTGTGTGTTTTGGGCTGGAATTTGGGATTTGGTCCCGCAGCACCGATGCTTGGGGCTGGCAAATGGGACAGGGGGCAACGTGGAGTAAAACCTTGGGAATAAACTTTGAAATGATGGAGCTGGAGTGGGGAGAGAGAAATTCCTGGCTAAGGCTCTTCCCAGGAAGGAAATCTCGGGCTAGAGCCGAGCTCCCGGCACAGGGAGCAGATCCAGCCCGGATTTGGGTGGAATTATTGGAAGAAAACCCCTGAAAGCTCAGATTTCTTGTCACTGTGCGAGAGCAAAAGGCAGCAAGAGCAGATTGTCACCTCGCTAACAACTGCATTTTCCGGAAGAAATAAAGGTCCCTATTCCAGGGATGTTTTTTTTGCTGGGAATGTCCCTGCAGAGCTCAGCACGGCGAGGGAGATTTCAAACTGAAATCTCTTCATAAATTCCTTCTTTTAATCCTTATTTTTAATACTCAGAGTGAGATCCCGAGGCTGGGGCTGGCCCGGCTCCTCCGTGGGTTTGGAAGCAGAGCCAGGAGCTGCTCCCAGCCCCGGGCACGGCGCTGCTGCCGCTGGATTTCTCCATGAATAATAAACCCGGGAACTCCTGGCCATCCCTCACCGCTCCCTGCACCTGCTTCGGGCTTCATGTCCATAAAAACTTGTGATCCAGCCACGAGCTCGGGGTTTTTGCTTTCTGTCTGAAAGGATCCCCGAGGATTTAACCCCTGGCTGGGCAATAAAGCCCGGATGGAACTTTTCCCCTTTCTCCAACAGCGCTGTCGTTCTCCCTGCAGGGAAAATGATCCAATGCCTTTAAAATCACCCCGGCCCCTGCTCTTTGAAATCAGCCTGGAAAGCTCGAGGGAAATGGAAAATAAACAACAGCTTTGGGAGGGACTGTGCCAGGCCAGGGATTCTCCCGTGGGATCCCAATCCCAGCCTGTGACAATCGAGGGCTGGGGAATCACAACAACCCCGGAACGGCTCCGAAGGTGCAGAGCAGCTGCTCCCGCTCCAATAACCCTTCCCAAACGCCTGATTTTCTAAGGAATTACAGCGGCTGGGACTATTATTAGCTGGGCACGTGGCTCTCCCGGCTCGCCAGAGCTTTCCTGGGAGCGAGGGAGGGAAAAGGGAGCGAGAGCGGCTCCTCAGGCCCCGGGGACAGGGCTGGACCCAGCCCAGCTGCAGGGATGTGGTACCAGCACATCATCCTGGAAATCCGGGAGGAGGGGAGGGAAGGATCCTTCCTGCACACGATTTGTTTGTGGCTTTTCCCGGTCACAGCACAAATGAATCAGCTGTGATTCCGTGAGCTCCGGGAAACGCTGCGCATCCAAGTTTTCCTGCTGCCTTCGGAGTCAGCGTCAGGCAGGGGCACTTCATCCACTGCAGTTTAGCTCTGGATAATCCCGAATTTTGCTCAGACCCTCCCAAATTATTCATTTTTCCTTCTACACTTACACTGCAGGGAAGGAACAGCCACGGATGGACTGATCCCGGCTGAGCTGGGCAGGGAATTATTGTCACGGGAAGCGTGGAAGGGCCCTCTGGCAGCTCTTGCTCTCCATTAGAAACTTTGTTCTGCTTCAAAATAACAGTGGGGGTCCAGGGAGGGATGGAGGAAGGGAATGGGGGATTGGACATGGGAATCCTCACTTAGGAAAAGTGACAGTCGAAGTTCTGCTCCTTGAGAACTTCCCAAAATTGTCCTTTTAATGTAAAACCTTGGACTTCCTGAAGACTCCTCCACAACAGGAATACCTGAGCTGGGATCCCTCAAAAATAAACCCCAAGGAACACAGGGAGTGGAGCTGGCAATTCCTTATTCCAGGAATGGGATTAGGGGTAGCTCCTAAAAACCCAAATCCCATCTCTCCTCTGGATCATTCCTACAGATGCCACTTAAGTCCCACCACCTTTCACGTGCGCCAGTGGCATTTTTGGGACCCCTTGGAGAGAGGACAGACGGAGCCACGGCAGAGGTTCACCCACAGCAATAAATACACCTGGAATATCCATGGAGTATCCATGGAGTATCCATGTCTTGCCACAGGCATCGCATCCCCAGATCCAGGCACGAGTTGCAGGGAAATGGGGATTTTTTTCCAGGGCCGCTGCACTCCAGGAATGAGGATCCAGGGAGGATCCAGGGAGCAAACCCCCCTCGCCCGTGGCAGCCCCGGCGGAGCGCCCCGCGATCACCATGGCAACCGCGAGCCAATTACAGCAATTAACATTCCCGCGGAGCTGGCCCTCATCAGCAGCAGCCGCGCTCCTTTTATTTCCTTATTTATCCTTCCAAGCTGGCTCCGGCGCTCCAGACAGCACCGAGCCCCGGGATGCTCCCAAACGGGCACGGGGACGGTCCCAAACGGGTGCGGGGATGGTCCCAAACGGACACGGGGACGGTCCCAAACGGACACAGGGATGGTCCCAAATGGCCACAGGGATGGTCCCAAATGGGCACAGGGATGGTCCCAAACGGGTGCGGGGATGGTCCCAAACGGGTGCGGGGATGGTCCCAAACGGGTGCGGGGATGGTCCCAAATGGCCACAGGGATGGTCCCAAACAGGCGCGGGGACGGTCCCAGACGGGCGTGGGGAAGGTCCCTCCTGGACACAGGATTCCTTCCCAAATTCCAACCCTTCCAGTCGGCACCAGGCAGAGCAACGGCATCGCACGCAAAATCACAAAATAGAAAATGAAGATGATCATTTTTAGGCATTTTTTCTGTCATATTTGTTAGTGGTATCAGGACATTGAGGTTCAGTGTTTGACCCCATTTTTGGTGCCCAGAAATGAATTAGAAATGGGGATAAAACAGGA
This sequence comes from Cnemophilus loriae, assembly GCA_013397755.1. Lineage (NCBI taxonomy): Eukaryota > Metazoa > Chordata > Aves > Passeriformes > Corvidae > Cnemophilus > Cnemophilus loriae. The sequence goes on from VZTF01007869.1 coordinate 35,370, forward strand.
AATACAGTGACTGGCTGTAAATCCCAATAAAATTATCCTTTAAGCATCCTGGATATAACTACAAAGCCATGCCATGAACCAAAACCGCTTTGAAACAAAGCCCCAGAGCAGGCAGGGCAGGAATTCAGCCCCAATCCCCCCCAGACCCCATTCCCAGCCCCGGGAGCTCCTCCCCACTGCTCCGTGGTGTGAAGCCAGGCGAGGTCACCGCGGCCGTGCTGCATCGCCGAGCACGAGACAGGAGCACGTGTAACGTGACACGATGCAAATCCCAACAGGCCGGGGATTCCTGCTCCTCCCAAAACTTCCCAGGATCCCTGGGATGCTCCAGGGACAGCCAGGGATCGGCACCACGCACGGCAGAGCCTCACCTGGCTCAGGTGCCACCACAAAGATTTAATTCAATACCAGCCTCTGCTGGTCTTTAGTTCCAGCATCTCTGTCCTGTCTCCATCCCATTCCCAACACCGCTCCTGGGTAAGGCCAGGCGCTGTCCAGCTGTGGATCAGCATATCTGGAGCTGGGCATTGCAGCTGGAATCCCTCCTTCAAACCCTACAGGTGCAGGAGGATGATCCCAACAAAGAGTTGGAATAATTCAAAGTCTACTTTTTAGGGGAAAAAAAAAACCCAAACAAAATATTCACAACTAAATTGTTTTAATCTCATTAATAAATTAATGACATCCCTGCGGGGGCTCAGCACAGCCATGGAATCACCCCAAATGTCCCCACCTGCCTCAGGTGACACAACTCATCAAATACAGGGAAAACAGCCCCAAATGGACAGGAAAAGGAGCAGGGCAGGAATCATCAAATTCAGAATTATCTGGGTTGGGAGAGACCTTAAATCCCATCCATGTCATGGGCAGGGACACCTTCCACTGTCCCAGGCTGCTCCAAGCCCTGTCCAGCCTGGCCTTGGGCACTGCCAGGGATCCAGGGGCAGCCACAGCTTCTCTGGGCACCCTGTGCCAGGGCCTCCCCACCCTCCCAGGGAGGAATCCCTTGCTGGGAGGAGCCCGAGCAGTGTCCCTGTCCCAGCCGTGCTGCTCTGTCCCCCCAGCTCCTCTGTCCCTGTCCCCTCCCAGCTGAGCTGCCCTGGCCCCTCCAGCTCCGAGGACCGAGCGGTGCCCGCAGAGACCGTGGAAACCCGGGCTATCCATGGCCTGGGAGCTCGGGGTGTGCGGGGAGGCGCAGCCCCCGTGGCGGCCGGGCTCCCTGGGCACGGGTCTCTCCAGCTGCCGCGTTCCCTCGGAGGGTGGGAACCTCCTCATTCCAGCCTGGGGAGTCAGGATGGGTTTTCACAGCTCCTCATTTCCAGGAAAGGAGGAGCTTGGAATCACAGACTGGTTTGGGTAGGAAGGGACCCCAAAGATCCCCCCACCCCAGCTCCTGCCAGGGGCAGGGCAGGCAGCGATGGTGACAAATTCCACATCCCAACAAAATCCCCCAGCTCTCCCGGGCAGGGTTCAGGAGCTGGGAGTGCTTCCAGCTCCTTTTCCTCCTCAATCCCACCCCCCACAGCCTCTCAGACAGGAGGTCAGTGTCCAGCTAATGCACTCCAGCACCAGCTGGGAGCGGGGAATGCCCATGGAAAGGCATTGCTGGAATTCCCAGGCCACATTTGTTCCAAATCCCAGGGTTTCACCTCAAGAACAACCCTGCAATGTAAAACCCCCCTCCCATTCCCCGTTCCCCAGCAGACTGCAGGTCCAAGCTCGCTGCCCACAGCCAGAGGATGCTTCATTTATTTATTTATTTATTTCCAATAAACCTTTCCTGCCAACTCCTCTCAAGTCACCGAGCCTGGTTTTGGTTTTCTCTGAGCCTGCAGAAGTGCCGAAGACAAGAGCAACAGCCACGGTTTGACTTCAGCCTCTCAGCTGCAGGGCTGGGAGTGAGGCCAGCTCCAGGTTTGGAGCTGTCATTTCAAGTTCAACCATGATTCAAGGAAAGATTACAAAGACCAAAAAAACCCAAAACACTCAAACAAACAAAGCCAAAAAACAAAACAAACCAAAAAACACTCACAAAAAAAAGGAAAAAAAACCCTCAACACAAGCCTCCTCCCAACAAATGAAACTCCTATTTCTTTACCTTAATATAAATGTGGAATTTTTTTATTACGTGGTTACGCTGCAATTTATTTTAAGCAGCAATAAATATTAAAAATCACCCAGATCCTTGAACACTCTCTGGCCCCGGCAGGGCTCCAGGCAGCCAGGGACTCACAGCACTGCCCCTGCTCAGGGTCCAAACCTCATCTGTGCACTCAGTTCATGCTTTTAAGACAAACTCTCCTAAACTTCACTAAAAAATCAAATTCAAATGAGCTGTTTCCCTTCAGAGAGCAAAGAACAGCAAGACAGAACTGCCACTGAAGCCAGGAGCGTTTCCAAAGTCAGAGCAGAGTTCCAAACCAACAGCTCTGGAGTCATTCCCATCCCATGTTCCACCTTTAAACCCAGCTCAGGAAGGGGTTCCTGAACACCAAGGGCACAACTCCCAGCAAATTCCCTGCCTGGGAACGTTCAGAAGCTCACCTGGGGAAGGTCAGGTCACTCCTGGCCCCCACAGCCACCCCGGGGACAAAGCCCAGGCAGTACCTCCCCTCCAGCACCGGGACGAGCCCCAGGAGCAGGAACGGAGCTTGGAGCAGCCGGGATCCTGGATCTGGAGCATTCCCGGAGCACCTGGCAGCTCCAGGGCACAGCACAGCCCTGGCTGGTGCCCTGGGCTGAGCCAGCCCCACCTCGGGGATGGGCAGCAGCTGCTCCTGGCCTGGGAACGCTGGGGAGGCACCAAGAGCAGCTGGGGAGCTGCAGATCCTCAGTGCTGGGATTCCCTCTCATTCCTGGCAATCCCTCACAGGTACAGGAAGTTTTGTGTTATAGGAGGAGCTGCAGATCCTCAGTGCTGGGATTCCCTCTCATTCTTGGCAATCCCTCACAGGTACAGGAAGTTTTAAGGTCCAACCACAAAGTTCATCCAGTACAGACTCTCTTAAATCCATCTTAAATGTTTTTTAAAAGAATTAGGGATAAGAACTGCAGAACCCTGCAACAGTTCAGGTTGGAAGGCCTAAGGCCCATCCCATTCCACCCCTGCCGTGGGCTGGGCCATCTCCCACTATCCCAGGTTGCTCCAAGCCCCGGCCAGCCTGGCCTGGGACACTCCCAGGGATGGGAGCACCTAAGGAACAGCATTTTTGGTCGGGTTTTTCCCAGCTACAGGTGTGATGGACACTCCTGAGCTCCTGGGAACACAGAAGTTGTTCCCAGAAGTTGCCAGTTCATGCCAGAGTGTCTCTGGTGGCATCATCCTGACCGGGACACCCCAGGGACACCCCAGCACCCTCGGGGTGTTTTTGGCCGCTGTGGGAGCATCATCTGAACCCAGCACTTGTGAGGCAGCTGCTGAGTGGAATCTGTGCCTGCACTGAGCCACGTCAGAGCAGATTAAACCAGCTCAGGGCTGCCCTAGACCCTTCCTAAGCAGCAGCCATGCTATTCACAGCGATTTTCCCCAGCCCCAAAATAATGTGTGTGGAAAAGGTTGTAAAGCCCAGGCAGCCCGGAGTTAGTGAAATAAATGCCAGGGCTGCTCACGCAGCCCAACGTGTCTGCCCGTCTGAAAGCCTCACATCTCAGCAGCTTGATTTGATTATCTTGATTATCAGCATCTGCTTTCGTGCCTTCCACTATCAAAGAGGAGGCTTCAGCTCGAATCACGGCTCCTGTCTGTTCCCTCCTGACAGAGCTGTCAGGGCCAGGCTGTGAGGAGGAGGCAGCCACAGCAAAACCCAACTGCCCGGAGCTGCAGCATCCCAAACCCGAGGGAAAGGAGCCAAAGGATCGGGAATGGCAGCTCCAGGCACCGCCTGGCAAGGGTCTGTCCTGCAAGGACAGGGATAGGGGAGAGCTGCTGGAGAAAAGGGGGACCAGGGGGGACCTTGTGGCTCTGCACAACTCCCTGACAGGAGGGGGCAGCCGGGGGGGTCGGGCTGTGCTCCCAGGGAACAGGGACAGGAGGAGAGGGAACGGCCTCAGGCTGGGCCGGGGGAGGCTCAGGGTGGACACCAGCAGGAATTTCTCCATGGAAAGGGAGGTCAGGCCTGTGGACCCCCACAGGAGCTCCTGCAGACATTGTCCTTTGTCACTTCACCCAAACTCCAGGGACAAAAATGCCTTGGGGCAAAATCTGGGAGAAAAATTCCAGCTGTTCACAAAGCTTCACCTGTGCAGCTCTTCCCCACACGGTTCTGAACGTGGCCAGCTCAGCCCAGGAAGCCTGGTCTGTGTCACCACTGATCATCCGTGGCTGGGATTCCAAATCCCTGCAGGTGTGGAGAGGCGGGAGGAGGATCCAGGAATGTGGAGAGAGCTCCTGGCACAGAACACTCCCAAGCCTGGAGCTGCTGCCCAAAGGCATCCCGCAGTGTCCAGGTGAGCCATGAGAGGTGCCTGCGGTGGCCAAACGTTTCCCTGGACACCTCATCATGGCTGGTGGAATGTCCGGAAAATCCCGGAATCCCAGGGTCACTGAGGCTGGAAAGGATGTCCAGGAACACCAGGTCCCAGCTGTGCCCAATGCCCACCTCATCCCCAGCCCAGAGCCCTGAGTGCCACCTCCAGGAATTCCT
>VZTF01007870.1:0-18903 GCA_013397755.1 Cnemophilus loriae
GGGTGGCACAACCGCAGCCCTCCTTCCATGAAGCCACACCAACACTTAGTCTGGCCTGCTGATACCACCCAGGAGGAGCTTGGAGGGGGAGCCCCCTTTTAACTTTCTCTTTGAGAGGTGGAACTGTGTGTCAGTTCCAGACAAGTTGCAAAATCAAAGAGAAACTCAGTTCACTGATTTCCTACACCCTAAACAGGAGTACAGTGAAGAGCGTCCTACATGTTGCTTTCGGAGGGCTGGGTCAGTGATGATGTGTGTGCATGGATGAGGGTTTTGCTCACCAGTGCACTCCACTCGTCTCCCATCCAGCACTGGCAGCAGCCTGATGCCTCAGAAGAAGAATCCTGACAGTCTGGAGCTGATCCGCAGCAAAGCCGGGCGAGTGTTCGGACGGGTGAGCCCCAAAAAGGAGGAAGAGGGAGGGAAAACCGCTCATACTGGGGCTGGAGAATCCTCCTTTTCCCTGCCTTTTCTTTGCTAAAGGGCTGTGTGCTGTGAGCCTGCCCTGGGGCTGTGCTTTGCTCTGTACCTCACTCCCTGCCTCTCCTGTCTCCCTCTGCAGTTGGCTGCGATTCTCATGGTCCTCAAAGGACTCCCGAGCACCTACAACAAGGACCTGCAGGTACAGCCCTTGTTCCTTCCCACAGCCCCTCTCCTGCGGGCTGGAGGAGTCAGGAGAGCTGGGCTGCTCAGCCTGGGGGGTTTTGGGCTGCACCAGTTGGCTCAGAGCCATTTCCATCTCTGTTCCAACGCAGGAGGACAAGGAGGCCGTCTTTGATGTCGTAGACACCCTGAATGCTGTGCTCCAGGTTGCCACTGGGGTGATTTCCACCCTCCAGGTAAGGATTCTTCTTCAGCCTCTCACTATTAAACAGGGTCGTGGTGCACATGCTGTGAGTAACACAGGGAGCAGAGCTCCAGACTGGCCCTAAAGTGAAAACTCTGCAGTGCCTCACCCACGCTGCTCATTTTGGTCCCCTCTGAGAGCTGCTCGGGGGGTCAGAGCATCCTTTTAGAGCTGCAGATAAACTCCCCTCACTCTCACCACCAACATGCCCCAAGGAGGAGCCGATGGTAACGTGTCCCTGGGATCCTCCTCCTGCAGATCAACAAGGACAGCATGGAGAGGGCGCTGAGCCCGGAGATGTTGGCTACTGACCTGGCTCTCTACCTGGTTCGGAAGGGAGTAAGTGCCAGAGAGAGACCTGCAGCTGGGATTTCTTTGGATGCAGAGGAGCTGAGCTGAGTCCCCTCTGCTCTGCCCCCTTCCTCCTGCAGATGCCCTTCAGACAAGCCCACGTGGCCTCTGGCAAGGCCGTCCAGCTGGCCGAGACCAAGGGCATCACCATCAACCACGTCAGCCTGGAGGACCTGCAGAACATCAGGTTCGTACCTCTGTCATTTCAGCTCCCCAAGGTGCCTGGGCCACGCGGCACCCCCAAAACCCCCGCGCAGCAGCCCAGAGCCCCCTGACAGCCCCCCCGTGCCCCCAGCCCCCTGTTCGGCAGCGACGTGGCGCAGGTGTTCAGCGTGGTGAGCAGCGTGGAGCAGTACACGGCCGCGGGCGGCACCGCCAAGAGCAGCGTGTCCGCCCAGATCGAGCAGCTGCGGGAGCTGCTCAAGAGGCTCAAGGAACAGGCTTAGAGTGTGGGGAGAGATCCCGTGCCTGCAGCGTTGTGCCCGTGCCGCTGATCTGGAGTTAATAAACACCGGGGTGTCTGTAGTTCACTGAAATTCCGGTCTTGCGTCTTGATTCTTCAAGAGCTCTCCCTCCCTCTTATCCCCAAGAATCCACCAGCGCCCTTTTTGCCGTTTCAAGTAACTTTTCACCCTCGCACTTGAGCAATGACTCTGCAAATAAATAGAAGTAAGCAAGCAGGCAATAAATAAATAACCAAAAGTAAGGGAGCAAGAATAACAAGCTGTGCTTAAGGGGAGGTTTAGGTTGGACATCAGGAGGAATTCCTTCACAGAAAAGGTGATCAGACATCAGAACAGGCTGTGCAGGGAGGTGGAATCACCGTCCCTGGAGGTGTTTAAGGGCAGAGTGGATGTGGCACTCAGTGCCCCGGTCTGGGTGACAGGGCCGTGTTGGGTCACAGGTTGGACTCGGTGACCTCGGACGTCTTTTCCAATCTAAATGATTCTGTGATAAATAAATAAATATGCAAGTAAATAAGTAAATAAATAAATAAAGGGAGGCAATAAATACATTAAAACCCCTAAGTAATTAAATAGGAAGGAAAGGAGGAAAGGAGGAAAAAAGAAAAGGAGGAAAGGAGAAAAGGAGGAAAGAAGGAAAGAAAACCACCCCAGGGAATCCACCAATCCCCGACACATCCTGACTCATGGAGGCGCCTTTACGCCAGGTCACGGGTGGCTTTGTCTGGAGGTGACCGTGGGACAGGACCCGGTCCCTGCCGGGCTCTGCGGTCGCTCATCCCGAGATCGGGATCGAGATCGGGACCGTGACAGGGATCAGGACCAGGACTGTGATGGGGATTGGGACTAGGACCGGGATCGGGATCGTGACAGGGATTGGGACCGTGACAGGGATCGGGATCGTGACAGGGATCGGGACCGTGACAGNTGCTGCAGCCCCGGGACACCCCCTCCCGCGAACGCAAGGAGCTCGGCGGCCTCTGGAGCTTCCGCGCCGACCTGTCCCCGGGCAGGGACGCCGGGTTCTCGCAGCGCTGGTACCGGCGGCCGCTCCGGCAGGTAGCGGGGAGCGGGGCGGGCGCTGCCCATCGCCGGGCACGGGCTGCGCTCCTTCCCCTCCGAGCCGGGCTCCGGCCCGCTGCGGGGGCACCGCTTCTTTCTTCCTCCCTCCCTCCCTTCCTCTTTCCCTGCCTCCCTTCCCCACCGGGCTGCCGGAGCCCTTTGCCCCACGGTGGTGGCCGTGCCCAGGTGATTCTTGGGGCAGTTCCTAATTAGCAGCTCCTGATGGTCCCTCTGGCGATCCCCCCGGTGGTGCCGGTGCTGCTCCGAAGGCAGGCACCGTTTGAATGTGCCCCATTCACCTCCAGGTGTGCCGTGCTGCAGGAGCCTCGCACGGCGCTGAGCTTGCAGCGGCGCAGAATCAGCAAAAACGTGCCTGGAAAGGGCACTGGGAATTGTTTATTCCCAACTTTCAGAGTGCTGGTAGACAAGTTTTGGTGCGACTTGGATCTGCTTGGAAATTAACTGCGTTACCTGGCAGAAAAGAGTTATGGATTTTATGCATAAAATGGAGAAGTCGTTCATGATTTCTGTGTTTAGCCTTTTGGGCGATTTTGCTGCCGGATTGTGGAAGGAGAGGAGCTGAAGGGCTCTATGCTGCTGGAAGTTCTGCCAGAGGAGAGGAATCCTGAAATATGCCCCCTCAAAGGGAGGCTTAGACGAGTGCACTCAACCTGTTTTAGACATCAGAGAATCTCGCTGAAGGTTCTGGCCAGCCTGGGCAAGGGTTGTCCTGCATCAGATACCAGAAAATCCTATTCCCTATCCAAGGATTTTCCCACTGGGATCTTGTGATGAGGGCGCTGAGCTCTCTGCAGTGCCAGTGCTGAGTCAGCACACCATGCCCACCCTGGGTGTCCAGACCTTCCTCATTCCATTTCCTGAGGCTTCCTCAGGAAAGGAGAAGCTGCAGAACTCCTTTGTGCAACATCCCGAGTGCAGAAGGTGCTGAAAAGGAACAGCTCTGTTTGGCAACAGCATCTGGGTACCTCAATATTCAATGTACTGTGGCACTGCCTCCCTCTAATCTTTATATTGGAATAAGCAACTTGAATAGATTCTGTTGTAATCCCAAGGAATCTCTGTTGCTTTCAGGCAGTGAGAAAGGCTGAACTCATCCCAAACAGTCTCCACGGGGAGAAAAATATCCCAAAATATCCATTACTGGCCCAAAATATCCATTACTCTTGCCACCCTTTTACTACAGCTCTTAGCTGCCAAACAGCACCACAACCTCCACACTGCTCTGGAGCTGTGCAGGAGAAAATTCCCAGCTTTGGGAAGCCCCAGGCTGAAACAACAACCTGGGCTTGGGGTTTTTTCCACCTCGCTTCTCTGATTCCATGATGCCAGAGCCATTGATGAAAGCACAGCAGGAGGGGAAAAGAAAGGAGCAGCTGCTTCCTCTAGGAACAGGCAGGTTCCTGTGCCTGGTGCTAATTAGGGCTTGTACGGGAGCTCTGGGAGATCTCAGCAGTTTTTAAACAGCTTTCCCCAAGTATTTCCCCTTGGCAAAGGCATCGTAAGGCTGTCAGTGGAGGGGGACACCTCCAGCAGTAAAATTCCTCTTTTTAAACGCTCTGCTCCTTCCTTTTCCATGCAATTCCTGCCAGACCGGCCCTGTGATTGACATGCCAGTGCCTGCCAGCTTCAACGACATCACTCAGGACCCCGGCCTGGAGAACTACGTCGGCTGGGTGTGGTACGAGAAGGAGGTGCTGCTCCCCCTGCGCTGGCTGCAGGGCGATCCCGCCCCCAGGGTGGTGCTGCGCTTCGGGAGTGCCCATTACTACTCCATCGTGGTACGTGCCTCGGCGGGTTGGCCCTGTGCTTCCAAAACTACGCTGGACTAAAGTCAGCTTTATGGTTTGTTCAGCAAATGCGTCCCTGCCTGGATTCTGCATCTCCTTCTTAACCCGTGCCTGTTTTCCCCCAGCAAGAATGAATTCCAGTTTCTCTTCTCTGATCCTGCAGTTTCGGGATTAGGAACTAAACATTTCCTGATTAGTGGGTCTGCCCCAAACTGTGTCCCTGAGTGACACTTGATGTGACACAGACCTAGCTCCCAGCAAAGGGAAATCCCTCAAAGATCGAGGTCGATCCCTCAAAAAAACCCTCAAAGATCGAGACTGAGCCCTCAAAAAAACCCTCCAAGATCGAGACTGATCCCTCAAAAACCCCTCAAAGATCGAGACTGATCCCTCAAAAAAACCCTCAAAAAGATCGAGACTGATCCCTCAAAAATCCCTCAAAGATCGAGACTGATCCCTCAAAAAAACCCTCAAAAAGATCGAGACTGATCCCTCAAAAATCCCTCAAAGATCGAGACTGATCCCTCAAAAAAACCCTCAAAAAGATCGAGACTGATCCCTCAAAAATCCCTCAAAGATCGAGACTGATCCCTCAAAAAAACCCTCAAAAAGATCGAGACTGATCCCNCCTCTAAAACCCCTCAAAGATCGAGACTGATCCCTCTAAAACCCCTCAAAGATCGAGACTGATCCCTCAAAAAAACCCTCCAAGATCGAGACTGATCCCTCAAAGATCTCTTGAGGATCAAGAGCCCAGGTGTTCCTTGCAGCTGGGCCTCCCTTCTCCGTGCTCTGCTCTCCACAAAATCCCAATAAGCCATTTTCTGGTGTGTTTCCTTGCAGTGGGTGAACGGGGTGCAGGTGGTGGAGCACGAAGGGGGGCACCTGCCCTTCGAGGCTGACATCAGCAGCGTGGTGCAGGGCAGCCCAGGCACCCTGTGCCGCATCACTGTCGCCCTCAACAACACCCTGACCCCCCACACGCTGCCCCCAGGCTCCATCCACTACATGACTGACAAAGCAAGGTGAGCTGCTGGGGGTGTTTTACTGCTGGGCTCATCCCAGGGGTGGGAGAGGGGGAGTTTATTCAGCTGCTGGTTCATAAATCCCTCCGTGGGGTTGTCTTTGTGGTGAATTCATCGGTGGAGCGGCGAGGAGTTTAAGCTTGGGTGTTGTGAGGAATCAGCAGTGAGTTATTGGCATCTGTTTCGTGCCCAGGGAGCTGAGGCTGGGTGATTTGTCAAGTTGAATCCAGGGCAGGTTGGAGAAGCTTGGATTCAGCTGGAAGCTGCGAGTACCAGCTCTCCTGAAGGATCAAAACCTGCGGGCATCAGATATTTGTTAACTGCAAAATCCTTCAGGGTAGCAGCTGAGAGACAGATCCAGCCTGTCGTAAAGACTGTTCTACGTGATTATTTTGCTCTGCCATCATCCACATGCTGCCTTCAGCTGTGTAATGCAGCCATTTCTCCTGTCTTGCTCACTCAGGTACCCCAGGAACTATTTTGTGCAGGACACCAAGTTCGATTTCTTCAATTACGCAGGAATCCACCGCCCCGTTGTGCTTTACACCACTCCTGCTGCCTACATCGACGACATCACTGTGACAACCACTTCATCAGACACTGTTGGTAGGTCCAGAGCAGTTACAGCAGCTCCCTCAGCCTCCAAATGGGGGTGACAAGGGCAGCAGGGAAAATACCCTGCACGAGTCTGATTGAGTTTGTTTCCTAGTGGCTTTTTCTTGAGCCTGATGCAGCCTCTGATTGCCTTTTGTTTCCCCTGAGCCAGCCATGGTGCACTATCAGGTGGCAGTGGTTGGCAGCACAGCCAATTCCTTGTCCCTGAGTTTACGTGACCAAGAGGGGAAGGTGGTTGCCACAGGTGATGGCCCAGTGGGAGAGCTCAAAGTCCTCAACCCCAACCTCTGGTGGCCTTACCTGATGCACGAGAGCCCTGGATACCTGTACTCCTTGGAGGTAAAGTGGCATTTCCTCCTCTGTGTGTGTGTGTGTTTCATAGGGTTAAGGCTCTGCCATATGGCTCCTCCTCTGTCCTCTCCTCCCACGGGTCCTGTGCGTGTGACCAGAGTGGCACTGCTAATTAGGCAGTAATCAAATCAAGCTCTGGCAGGTTCCTGGGTGCTGAACTGAAGGGTCTGGCAGAGGGAAGGGCGTTCCTGGAGTGCCTGTGTGTGCTCTGAGGTGCTGGCCCTTCACACTGAGGGTCCAACCCATCCCCAGTAGCTCGAGCCTGGGGGATTCTGTGAGAGTTAAGGATCAGTAGCCACGTTCAGGTGCAGAAATCAGGGAGGATGAGCTGCTCTGAGTTTCCAGGGGCTCAGGGTCACACCTGGGAGCAGGTGATGTGTCAGTCATTGCCTGGGGGATGCCATGGGGAAAAGACACTGAAACTCTTAGGATGAGCAAGTGCCAAAAGGGTCATCCAGGGGCTCATTCTTCATCCTTCAACTTCCACACCTTGGATTTCTATTTTGTGCAGTCAGACCTGGCTCCCCGCCGAGCAGCAGCAGTGAGGAACAGGCTGTGTGCTGAGGCAGGGCTGGGAAGGGGATGTGGGGCCAAAGTCTCCCTGACAGACAGGGGAGGGAGCACTGGGCATCCTTGTGAGGATTCCTGCCGTTCCTCCCTGGACGCGCAGGTGAAGATGCAGGCGCAGGTGGACGGGGCGCTGCTGGAGGACGTGTACACGCTCCCGGTCGGCATCCGCACCGTGCACGTCACCAGCACCCAGTTCCTCATCAACGGGAGGCCCTTCTACTTCCATGGGGTCAACAAGCACGAGGATGCAGATGTAAGTGTGGCACCCACGGCAGGGACACCCAGGGCCACCTCTGCTCACCCTGCTGTGGTGGCACCTGCGCTGCCTCCCCTCCCCTCTCCTCTCCTTGGGGCTGTTTCCTCACACTCTCCTCCCATGCTAAGCACTAAGGGGACACCATGCCTGCTCCTGCCATGGTCCTGACATCCCTCAGGGCACGTGGATGTGCTGGTGGAGACGCTGAAGCATCTCCCAGCCACAGCTTTCAGTCAGACATGCTGACAGTCAGTCTGATGTGAGGGTGGGGAGGCCCCGGCACAGGTTGCCCAGGGAAGCTGTGGCTGCCCCATTTCTGCAAGCGTTCCAGGCCAGTTGGACAGGGCTTGGAGCAGCCTGGGCTAGTGGAAGGTGTCCCTGCCCACAGCAGGGGGTGGGAAAAGACAAGCTTTGAGGTCTCCTCCAACCCAAACCCCTCTGACTGTGACAGTGGCTGTCGGGTTCCCCACCCCGGGCAGTGCTGGTCGCAGGCAGCTCCGGGGCTGGGGCTGGATCCAGCAGGGAAGCTGTGTTCACAAGAGGTGATTCCCTTCTCTGCCCAGATCCGTGGCAAAGGCCTGGACTGGCCCCTGATTGTGAAGGACTTCAACCTGCTGCGCTGGCTGGGGGCCAACTCGTTCCGCACCAGCCACTACCCCTACGCCGAGGAGATCATGGACCTGTGCGACACCTACGGCATCGTGGTCATCGACGAGAGCCCGGGGGTGGGCATCAAACTGCCGTAAGAACTGCCCGGCACACCCTGCCCCCCTCCTCTGCCCCCCTCCTCTGCTCCTCTCTGAGCTGTTTCCAAGTGTCCCATTACCCTTTTTACACTTTTGTCCTCAGAGTGTCGCACCCGTTGTGCTGATAATGACAGTACTTTGCTCTGTTTGGAAATCTGCCCTTGCGCCACCAGTGCCTCGATGTTGGGCAACCAGAGGGCATTTTGGCACATGGCTCCATTAACGAGCCCAAGCCACGGCCCTGAACTGTGCAGCAAACTTTGGGGAAATAGGGCAGAAGTTGTCCTCAGCATCAAGGCTCTGCTGTGCCCAGAGGCTGAGTTTCACAGGGAAGGGCAGGGGGCATGGATTTCACAATCTCACCACCTTCTGTCTTCCAGGGAGAGCTTTGGGAACAAGTCCCTGCAGCATCACCTGGCTGTGATGGAGGAGCTGATCCGCAGGGATAAGAACAGGCCCTCGGTGGTGATGTGGTCAGTGGCCAACGAGCCGGCGTCGGAGCTGCCCCCAGCTGCTCACTACTTCAAGTAAGGGCATCTGCTCCTCATCTCCTGGCAGATGATCCCTCTTCTTCCTTTGGGATGGCACAGAGAGGTAGTAAAGGGAGGGCAGGTGTTTTTTGGGAGCCCTGGAACTGAACCTGCAGATGCAAACTAAAATAGAACTGCTGCATGTGTCGAACTGATGCTCAGAACTGCAGAACTGTCCCACCCTGTTGGTTTTGAACCACCGAGACTCCACAAAATTACCAGGACTCCACTTGGTTTGAGCATCTCTTCTTGAGCTAAGCAAAATCAGACCTGGTGGGAGTGGAATATTCCTTGTTAGCACTGGAAGATGAGTGCTGAATCCTTTGAGAATTACAGCAAAGCTGTAAAATAACTGGCCTTTCATTCTGAACACAAGGTTCTGCAGTTAGTGCTGCTTATTTGTTCTGTGGCTCCCCACTTCAAAGCCACTGCTTTGAGTCCCTGCAGACCCCTTGGTTTTATTTCTAAAGGGATTGAAGCTTTGGATGGCCCAGAGGCAGCTCTGTCATGGGGCAGCAGACTGTCTCTGGGAGCTGTAGGTGCATTAAAAGAGAATTGTGAAGTTCTGTTCTTCAGAATGTTCCACCACCCTCCTGCAATGTCAGGGCGGCAGCAGAGCTTGACTGTCCCATTCTGTCCCATCTCCCTGACTCAGGGCTTCCTCAAAAGCATCCAGCCTCTGCCTGCTGTGGCACAGGGCCTCAGGAACACATCCCGGGAGTTGTTCAGAAACTTCCCATTGCCCCTTTCACAGTTTTGTCCTCAAACTCAACTGTCCCTCCAACTCCTACGCTGCTGGCACCACCACACGTGCCTGTGCTTGGTGTGCTTCCACTCTGCTCTTTTTCAGGTGGCAGAGCAACCACTTGGTGACAGATAGTCTCTTGATTTCATTAAAACGCTGGCTGCTAAATCAAAACCAGCTCTGTCTGGGGGGTGGAAGGACAGAGAGCCTGGGGAGAGGGGGCTGTGCTTCTCCATGCTGTGGTTGACCTCTTGCTTTACTGTTTGCAAACAGGACAGTGATAGCTCACACTAAAGCTCTCGACCCCTCCAGACCAGTCACCTTTGTGACAGATGCTAATTACGCTCTTGATCGTGGTGTAAGTTTGCTTTATTTTCTAGCTTTTTCCTTTTTTTTTTTTTTTTTTAAATTCACACATTAAATTTCTTCCTCTTGTCACTTGTTTTATAGTCCTTCCCCTCCCCACCTCCCTAAATTTACTGGAGATACTTAACAGGGAAAGGCAAAAGAAAAATTACGTTTTTGTTTCTAGTAAAAATCACCTTATCCTGTAGTTGTAGTCCAGCTGAAAAAAAAAAAAAAGATCTGTAAGAGAGAACAATTCTTTGTGTGCAGGATTATGCCCCTGGATTCCATTAATATTGTCATGCTTTGCTATGCCATTGATTGTGTTTGCTAATGCTCAGGATTTTCACTTGCAATTAAGCCAAAGCTTAAACCTCTTTAAAATGCTCACAACCCTTGTGGAAGTCTAAAGGAAGGAAGCTTTGCTTTAATTCTTGCTTTAAACTGCTCTAGATCTTCTTTGGCAGATGTCTGTTTGTGCTGAATAATCTAAAAGCTCCTCCAGCTCCACAATTAAAGCCCCAGAGCTGTATAAACAACCCAAAGGCAATTTCCTTGGATTTTGGGCCTTTCATAGCATGGACCAAGGATTTTTAACACCTGGATTTGTTTCCAGGGTAGATCCTGGGCACTACTGTACAATAATCACTCCTGGCAGGTGAGTTGGTGCTGCCACACGTCCCTGCTCCAGGTTACACTTTGGATTTCTTCTAAACTGTCCTCTAATTAGCAGGAGTGGCTGCAACTCTGGGGTTTTTCCTCCTCACCCCAGAAGAAACCACCTCTGATGGCTTTAAATTTGAAGGAGCCCAGCCCAGCAAGTTGGACATCCCATTCCCACTCTGCCCAGCTGGAGGAGCTGAGGCAAACAAACCCCAAGAACAGATCTCTCATACACTGATGTGATATTAGAACTTTTTTTTTTCTTTTTATTACAAAACATGTTAAGAGAACATTGAACAAGTTACATACAACATCACTTTATCTTGAGGGGGCTTTGTGCCCTTTTATCACACTGTCCATGTGGTAGAAATGGCAAATAACTTGCAGAATGCTTTAGTCTTAGTATTGCACCATTGATGCACAAAATTTAGTTGCTAGTCAAAATATTTGACCACTCACTTGATAATCACATTCCAATACTCAAAAAGAAAAAGTACATCTAAATGTACCAGCAAGCCGGAGACACCTTGGAAACAAAAAACTTCTAACAAACCTGAGAATGAAACGTGTTGATCTTGTCTAACTCTTAGCTGTGACTTCCTAATCTGTAAGAAAAATGCCAAATTAATGCTGTTAGCTTACTAAATTTATCCTGGTTTTTTGTTTTGTTTTTTTTTCCTGGGGAAGATATGATGTTTGGAGGGCCTGAGTGATGAGGGAAACAGTTCATTCTAAGTGTAATAAACCTGGATCCCATTAAATGAACCCAAAGGAGGATTTAAGTTTAAAGGGGAAGGTTGAAGTCTGTGCCAAAACACTCTCACCTTGTTTTCTGCAGGCTCCCTACGTGGATGTGATTTGTGTGAACAGCTACTTCTCCTGGTACCACGACCCAGGCCACCTGGAAGTGATCCCATTCCAACTCACAGCCCAGTTTGAGAACTGGTATAAAACCCACCAAAAGCCCATTATCCAGAGTGAATATGGAGCAGACTCAGTGCCCGGAATACACAGTGTGAGTGTCGTGGTGTTTGCCAGATGGAAACAGCTCTTACAGGGCAGCAAAATCTAACTGGGAGAGGGTGGCACCACTGGGCCTGGCTTGGCTGGGAGATGCTTTAGCTGGGAGTGTCCAAAAGGCTCCAGGACTGGGATCCTGCTCCACCAAAACCAGTGAGCTTTGCCACTCAATTTGTCTTCCTAAAGGGGACTCCAAAATCTGTCCTTGGCAGTAGCAGAAAATGCTGAAATGAAAGCAAAGCCTGGAGAATGGATGTTTGTGGTGCTGTCCCATGCAGGGGGGGTGGCACTCCTGTCACTGTGTGACAGAGAGCACCAGGGGAACTCCCCCTGGGAAAACCTGGAATTTTGTTTGCTAATGGTCACAACAGCCACCATTAATGCAGTAGCCATGAGAAGAGCAGGCAACCACAGAGTTTCTGTTCAGGAATAGTTCCTCAGTCAGTGGGAATGGCTTTGCTGGGATTATTTGTCCCCTCACCTCGTTTCCCTGGCTGCAGGATCCCCCAGTGATGTTCAGTGAGGAGTACCAGAAGGCCTTGCTCAGGGAGTACCACTCTGTCTTTGACAAGAAGAGGAAGGAGTACGTGATCGGGGAGCTCATCTGGAATTTTGCTGATTTCATGACCAATCAAGGTAAGCTTCTATTTATATTCTAACCTCTCCATCCTCCCTGGGAGTTTAGTGGTTGATGCCACACAAGTACTGTGCTGGAGGGTAGGACAAAAGGCCTCTGTTTACCAGGACACAGCACAGCTGGTTCTGTCACAAAATCCAGCATGACCAGAGCTAAGATGGAAGCTCTTGCCTGTACTTAGTTCATCCTTCCTCCTGCACAGATACTCCCAGGAACAGGAGACACTGCACAAGGGAAGCTTGTGAGAGACCCAGATTGCTCCTGTTTTTTGGCCACCCTCAATTCAGAGCTCCAGGCAGCTGTCAGGGACATCTCACTTGCTTCCCGTGTCACCTACAGCTGCCGTGGGAAGAGAGCACCTTCAATACTCATGATTAACTTGGTAGAGGTTTAGCAGTAGAGGAGCACATGCCACACTGGCACACAGCTGTCTCACCATGACACTCCACCCATTATTCATAGACAAGTGCAGCCACAAAGTAAGGGAAATTCCTTAATTCACAGAGCAGTCCCACAGGAATTAAACAACCACAACTCCGATCTAGTAACGAACCTGTTCTGGCTATGCCACCTGCACTGGGCTGGGGTGGTGAGCAGTCAGTGTGAGGGGGGAACACCACTGAAATACCCTGCAGAGCACCAGGACAGGCATTAGAAAGCTCAGTGATGGCACTGGCCAGAAAAGCAGCATCAGCTTCAAGCAGCACTGAGAAAATGCAGACAAGGTCAGACACAGATGCAGTTCCAGTCTCCCTCCGTCTTGCAATCCTTTTTTAATACTTCCCTATGAAAATTAAAACAGGCAAAAAGGATCCAGACACCACACAGGACAGTAAATAGTCATCACCATTTCCTCCATCCAATCTGAAGGTGGAGCCAATCTACTGTAGATATAATACTGATCAATGGGCACACCCCAGTTAAGTGTCACAGCTCACCAGCTGTAAAAACAAGGAATTGCAGCTGGATTGCTCTGTCCCATCCATGGATCCTGCCAGGGTTCCCTGTTGTACCTGACTGTGTGCAGAAGAAAGTGCAGAGGTCTCTTCCTCCTGTTCTGATTTAGTACCTACATTGTAACAGTTCCCAGCAGGGCCTGCAGGAGCTTGGTTTCTATATTTGCTTTATTTTATAACTTCTCTGCAGGGACCACACGAGTTCTGGGGAACAAGAAAGGAATCTTCACCCGCCAGCGCCAGCCCAAAGCAGCTGCGTTTGTTCTTAGAGACAGATACTGGAAGATTGCAAATGAATCAAGCTGTCTTTCCCCTGTAATAACATCACATTCCCTCTTTTTCAAATGAAAACCAGGGGTTTAGTGGCTGGGGATGATGCTGAACTTGTTATTAAATTTCTGTTTAAATAAGTTTTATGCCTGACTCAAGTCTTGCAAGTCCAATGCGATTTCTAGTCCACCTGAAGTTGTTACTGTGATGCAAAGCAGATCAGAAACTTTTGTTTCCTCTGCTCAGCCATGTCTGGAGGCTTCCTATTTCCAGGTAGGAAAACAAATATTCACTTTCAAGGAGCTGAAGTTAAGAGATCCTGACTGAGGTATCTGTTTATGGCAAAAAAATTACAAATATTACATGACACAAATCAATGCTGAACTTAAAAAAAACAAATCTAAGTTACTCTAAATGAACATCACATCCCTCTAAAGCAAATGAGGTTTTCCAGTTCAACTCCCCTACCAGTTAACTGGGATGCCAGCAAGCTGCCCACAGGATTGCAGAGCTCCTGGAGCTGCTGTGGCCTGACAGGATGGATGTGTGAGAAATCCTGAGCACCCCCAGCAGTCAGGAAGGGTGTGAACCACCCAACACCCAGTTTGGAATTCCTGTTCCAGCAGCGAGGTGGAAGATGTTGGAGAGGGAGGGACTACATCAACTCAACTTTAAACCTATTTATTTTACAGTACCAAAACTGCCACTGTTAGACAAGAACTGTGTCTAACAATGCCACTTCCAGCGTGGAAGGGCTTCCTTCATATTAAATGTCACCACAGGAAGAGCAGCCCAGAGGGAAATCCTGTTCCAAACCTTCCTGAGAGTGGCCTGAAGCCCTCTGGGGTAGGGCCAGGTGAAAATTCCTGTGCTGCTTCAGACACTGATGTCCCTTTTGGGCTGCACACCAGACTTTAGCCTGGCATGGATCACACCAGCACCCACAGAAAAACTCGGAATATTTAATCTGCAAACTTCCCAGCATTGTCCCAAAAGCAGCAACACAAAGAGCAGAGCAACAGTATCAGAGGCTGCCCAAAGTTACAACTGTGGCGTTTGATTCCTGGAATTCACAGATTCTGGGTGAAACCATGGCCATGAGTCCTGTTCTGCAGCTGCCTCTGGTGCGAGTGGCTCAGGGAAGTGACCAAATCTGACCATATCAAGAAAATATTTGCTTTTCTGTTGTGTGGTGGCCAAATTCTGTTCCCTTCAGAGGTGGTATGAGAGGAACCAACAGCACCTTCCACCCTGCCCCGGCAGAACAAGGACACAGATGTTCACTGCAGACTCCACAACAATTTCTCTTGTGTTTTTAAGGGAAAAGAAACAACACACTACAGCATTCCTCACACGGTGCTAGGCCCAGATTTTCTCTAGAACTAAACCCCCAGGATATAAAACTCTATGCACAGTAAAAAGCCACTTGTTCAAACACACCATGGTATCAGCAATTACCATATCTAAGCCCACTTAGCAGTGTTTGAAAGCCATTTCAACTTCTCCATCTCTAGACATCATCCTTTAAAAACTCATTTTCTTCCCCAATTTCACCAAACCTGACCAAAAGGCAGATGAGGATTTGACACTGTTCACTCCTTACAAACCAGGGCTCAGCTCAGTCCCCCCAAAACTCGAGCACACATTTGAGGGTTAATTCCTGCTTGTTCTCAACAACCCCAACCCTGCCCAGCAGCTCCTTCCCCAAATCCAGGGACACATCCAGCAGTTTCCAGGTATTCTGTGGTCTGTGGGACCAGCTTTGAGCAGCCCCACAGAGCCAATAAAGCAGAAAGTGATAAAAATCACAATGCTGGGTTGTTTTTTTTGTTTTTTTTTTTTTTTGCTTAAAGAACTGTAAACAGTGAAAGCCTCAAGTCAACGCTGCTCAGCCTTTACACACAACGCTCAGCCAGACACAAAGCTGCAGGAATTCTACTGGGAGAACTGGGATCTGGGGGGAATCAAGGGCTTTAACTGTTCCACTGCTAAACACACACAATGGCTCGGAAAAAAAACCACACGACTTGGTACAATTTCTAGAAACAGAATTACAGTACTGACATTAAAAACAGTTTCTAAGGCTCAGACTGAGTCCAAAAAGGCCTCTGGTTGGGTTCATTCAAGCTCTTATGTTTGGACTGCATGAATGCAGCATAAGAATGATTGCAGCAAGACATCCACAGGTAATTTCTACATTTATTTTTTGTTTTTTTGTTTGGTTTTTTTTTTTATACCAAAAAAGTTATGTGCAACAAATAGAATTCGTACATATTTACATGGGTTTTTTGACCTGTTAGCAAAATTGTATCCTAAACCTCCAGTAGAGAATCTCTCAGCCTATACTGAGAAAAGGAACATCTGCCCAATGACCCCATTTGAAAGGGGTGTTTGATTTGGAGCAGAAAGCAGTGGGAACAAATAGCTGATGGAACATACTATACAGAACAAACACCTAATATTTAGGCCATGCTTAATACACTTCGATGGTAACAGAATACTTCATCTTTTCTGGACCAGTTTAAACAACATTGGCAGAACCAAAGCCATCCAAGCTCTGACTTCAGCCCACATCAGTCAGGAGCAGAACTGCCTGAAGCACCTCACCAACCTCCTGGAGCCCCTGAGAGCCTCTGTACAGCAGCAGACAAATGCAAACTACAGAAACCTCCTCAAGAGGGATTTGTTGTCACTTCAGATCTCAAAGGTGCTCAGGAATGTTTCGTTGGCCTCAGTGTCACAAATGTTTTACAGGAAGAAAATTCCAAGAATGTTCATTTCCTCTGCGAGACTCCAATGCTTTGTTGGCCTTAAAGAGCAGCAAGTACCTCACAGGAAGAGGATTTCAGGAATGTTTAATTCCTAAGCAGGTTTTGGGATGAGGTTTTTTTGCCTTTCCAACCCGGCCCTCGCTGCGGAACTTCCAACTCAGAATATTCCGTGGGTCCCAAAGGAATTCTGGGATTCTGAGAGAGCCAAAGAGAGGCAGGAAGAGCCCAAATTCAGAACCACTGTTTGGATACTGGGAATTTTATCCCCTCCATTCTCCTGAGTGCTGAAACCACAACGAGGATCTGTGTAACACCTCCCTGTCCCTTGCCAGCCCAAGCATCATTTACCTGCCTTTACCCAGACTCCTGCATCCTTGAGAATTTTTAGGATTTGCCTTTGGATTTGTAAGGGTGAAACCAGTACCAAGCACATATTTGCCACCACGTTTTGGCTGGGGCAGGCAGGGGGGCACAGCTGCACTCCTGATTTCCATCACAACCCGTTTTACTGGAAGGAAGATGCTGTTTCTATCACTGGGAGCAACAGGGAAAGAGTCAAAAGAACTGGAAGCAGAAAGATCCAAATTTCTCCTGCTAAGATTATTCTGCCCTTTATTCAGGCCAACTGCAGTTCTGAAGCACAGGAGAGAAAGAGAAGAAATCAGGGCCGTTTCTAGCAAATCACTTCCAGTAAAAAGTAACTGCAAGGGAAGCACACAAGACGAGAGCGTTCACAATCAAGGATCAGATTTGCAAGGTCGTGCACAAAATGTAGCTGCAAATTCTCCCAGAGCCCAGACTCCAGCTCCGTTTGCTCCCTGTGTGCACATAAACAAGGACTGCAGACACCACTGCTGAAAATCCGGCCCTAAACATTTCTACTAAACGAACTGAATGAACAGACTATGCCCACACAAACAAGCACAAGACACAGTGAAGTTAAGTCAACACCAATACTTTCAGTTGATGGGGCTTTTTTTCCTCTTTTTTTTTTTTCCCAGAAACTGGACCAAGTACTCATGGATTAGACTTGTCTCCATGGCTGCTTGCTCTGAGATAGGAGCAACTTTCAGGCAGCACGTGTTCACATCTTCCTTGGATGAAAAAAAAGATGCCTTTAGTGTAGATCACAGGAATGCATCGAAATGAAATCTCTACAACACATTAAACACTGATACTGCCTCAAGGCTCGGGAGAGAACAAAGCCAAGCCTTGAGGGACCAATTCAACATCATTCACTCCCCTCAATAGCAAAGTGGAAGGCATTTGAGAGACAGAACTAAACATCAAGACAAGCTTTAACTATACTCTGGTCAATACAAAACTCATTTAATGAATCGTTGGCTAGAACTGTCAGACGAGGGACAAGTCATTTAGTGTTACATGCAACAGATGTTACTCATACCACAGAACTCTGTACACAAAAGCAGTTTCCACCTACATCCTCGGTACAAACCACAGAATTACTTCAGTAGGAACTGAAATATTGTTTTTGTGAATTCAATCTCCAAACTCGTTTTGCTCTACGGAAACACTGCTCGTTTCACAGTCAAGTTAATCCTTAGTGTTTAAAATCCACTTACAATGGAAGTGTCTCTCTGACATTCACGTTTGAGAATGAAAATGCTAAAAGTAGTTAAATTAGTTCTTTAAATAAATGCGTATGCAGTTGGAATTCTTCATATTTCGAACTGACAAGGGCAAAAAGCAGCACAGCACCAATTACAGAAAGTAGCTGAACCCACACATTTCGGAGTCACAGAGTCTGAAACACAAATATTTCACTTTTCCAAATCACATCAACCTTTTAAATTAAACTGAAAACAATACTGCTACCACTTCTCAGTCTAAAAACTAAAATCAGATCTCTTAATACTATTCTATCCCCAGCAGGTTTGCTGGGAATTTTGTTTGTTCATTTTTAAAGCAAGGACACTTCTGCCTGCCAAGTTCAACACAAAGTATTTGGTTTAAGATTTGAAGACAGAAGGCACTTTTAACATTCAGCCTTAGAATACTGAGTGCAGAAACAACGTGTACAATTTTGTTCCTTTGTTTAAATCTGCAGTTTAATTTTTTTTTTTTTCCCCAATTAGTTCTTAGAAAGAGCAGTGATAGCACTATATCACATTTCACTTTCAGGAGCACATTAACTTACTTATCCCATTAAACAGGTTGCCCTTCCAAGAGATCTTCTGTGTGTGTGTGTCAGGCCTAAAGTTCATTTCCCAATATAGCACAAACCAAAGATCCTGACCAAGATCAATTAAGGAACTGCTTTTTCAGTGCACTGCTGGGTTATCCTGCTCACTCAGTGGTTTCCACTGCAAATTGCAATTCTGTCCTGCAGCATTCATAGAACATCAAACATCAGTAACACTGGCTGGCTGAGCACAGCTTCGAATGAAACAGCTCTGCTTGGAAATGGAGTCCTTTCAAAGAACACTTAAAACACCAAGCCCCAATCTGCAAATCAGCTTTTCATTGACCACATGAAGCTATTTTCGTTCTGTACAGAAATTAACGAGGTTGTCGTTTAATCAACGTACTTCAGGTTTCAGCTTTAATTCCATTTTTGTTACTGGAGACAAAAAAAAAAGAAAAAGAAGAGGAAAAAAAAAAAAAAAGAAGCAAAAATGGAACCAACCCCAAGCATCTTTCTTGTGAAAGAATAACAGTGAGAGCAGCAACTCCACGTTCTTTAGAGGTCACTTCTTCCATCGTGTCAGTTGACTCCAAGCTGAACCCTGACAGCTCCTAACCAAACCCATGGGACAGTGAGTTCTCCAGGGATGAAACCAAGAGTTCTAGTTCTATTTACAGTATAAGTCCTAGTCAAATCTAAGTCCATCAGCTAAAAAAAAAAAAAAA
>VZTF01007870.1:18916-30200 GCA_013397755.1 Cnemophilus loriae
AAAAAGAAAAAATACACATACTGTAAACATGGCAACATTAAATATGGTGATGCTAGTCTAGAATATTTCATGTCATGATCACATCTTGTTATACCTGAATTTATATACAGGATATTTTATAGCAAGTGTTACCCACTTCACAAGTGGAGGGGGAAGAGAGAGAGTCTAGGTTTTGCTGTGGCTAAAACTCCTTCAAAGTAAAGTTAAAGCTTGTCTTTGATTGTTATAGAGCTTTCTTTCATAACCACATTTAAACTGAAGATTAGCACAGAGAAATTATCTGGGGCCCCTTGAAATTTATAATTCAGAATTTCCGTTATGATTCTCAGGGGGGGAGGGGGAGAAAAAAAAGTGTCTGATATGGAGAATAAAAAAAATTACTGCGAAATAAACTTAATGGAAGTTGGGTCTTCAGACTGTCAGTCAAAAGTTCCACCAGGGGTTATTCCTGTTTGGGTTGGAGTTGCCTCTTCCAGGCCTCGTTCAAATAAACTAGTCGTTTGTAGTTGATGATAAAGAGAATGAAGTTCAGCAAATATGTGAGCACGCAGACAATGCAAAACTCCTTCAGCACGAAGTACAGAATGTATGCCAAGTACAGGGACCCTACTACAGACACTATGGAGGATGTCATGAGGATTAGAGCTGCTACTGCACTTGCTGTCATACCTGCAACAAGAGAGACAAAGTTACTCACCCCTCTCCACACACAGCAAAACTGAATTCAAACTCAGCCGCTCAGCAACAGTTACACAAAATTCTGGTTCAAACACCGCGGTTGAGAAGTGGGTATTTGGAGAGGAGCACCTAAGGCTCTGTCTGACAGCCTTGTGATAAGGAGTGTGTGTAGCGTGAACCATCCTCATATTCCTGAGTTAGAGGAAAATTAGTGCTCGAGTTATTTCTGTCAGGATTAACAGCTTTATAGCAAGCCACTGAGTTACCAAGAAATAGATATAATTACATTTCATGCACTTTTTTGCCTGCTCTCTCTATTACTCCTGCAAAATTTGCCCATTCCATTTTTATTCCCTCTCTTTTCCACCATGCAATCCAGTGCCAAATATACTGGAGTGAAAATACCAGCACAGAAACTTTCTTCACACTTGTATTATTAATAGAATATCAGGAGAAAATGCAATTACTCTTGTTATCACTTGGGATTTTAAGCCCTTTGGACAGATGTATCATTAGAGTGATGCTAAAAAAACCCCAAGATATAAAAAATCAGAAGCATTTATCTGGTTTCCTGCAGATTGTGCAATGTAGATTGCTCTCCTCCTTCATCCCCACAGCCCTGCTTTATACCTGAGGCTCTGAAGTGAATGAATACTTACCAAGTAGCATTTGTAGTATATAAAACACGAGGCCAAAAACACTGTTTGACTGATTTATTGCACTGTCCTTTCCAAAGATGGAACCCAAGAGACCGAATCCTCGACCCCATCTGGAAAACAGGGAAACTAATTAACTCTTATTTGGGCACTTATTGCTGCCCAGCAGCATTTTCACTTCAGGGCTGTTGGGGAAAGAAAAGGACACATATTCTGACATGATTTACGTGGAGTTCTCCTGGAAAACCAAGCAGCAACAGGGGGAGCACTGAGCACAGCTTTATCCCACACCTTGCTGACTCAAGTTGTTTGACACACCAGGAATTCCCGAGTTCACCCAGCTGCAACTCCACTGAACACCACCTCTGCTTCCCAGGGCTGTGGTTTGGAGCTGCTTTGTCAAATAAACACTTCCTTCCCCCTCTGACAGCTTTAGCAGCTCTCTGCACCACCGTAAATTGGACACGAGGTCACTGCAAAGCTGAGGGAAGACGGTACAACAGGTAAGGGTTTGTTCCGCTCACTTCTCTGCACCAGAGCACGAGAATCAGGGCATAAATTTGTACCTCGGCTGCTCCTCGGTCTAACAGCTCAGCAGGAACCCGAATCTGTCAAGCACACAAGCTGGGGATGGCACCATCACAAGATCCTCAGCCCTCATTTGTTGGAGCTCTTCCACAGCGTGACACTTTGAACCAGCACCTGAAATCCCTACAAAGTGACTTTCAACTTTCCAGCGATAAGGCAGAAAGCAGCACAAGCCCTACGAAACTGCTGCTGCAGGAAGGAGGAGGAAAGATTAAATTAGCAAATGTATTTGTGCCAGAAACCATTAATTCCATGCCCTAAGGCAGATCATGCCATTATTTGTAAAAGCAAAGTGAGGACTCTATTTATTAGTGTCACTTGAAAATATGAAGTTATTTTACCACTCCAACAGGTAATTTAACTCACAAGAGCACACTGGGATATCTGCTAGCAGATTTTTGGAGCATCAAGCCAAGCACCACACGAATTCACATTACCAGCTTAACCGAGCAAGGTAAAAAAGTGCCATTCCTCATCCTGCTGCAGCAGGAAACTCCAAGGAAAGTGCAGTTTTCAGGAAGTTTCTTGTCCTAGAGGCAACGGCCCTGCCGAACCAAGACACAGCTCAGGTTTGTCCCTGCACAAGGCAGGAATGTTGCTGATGGAACTCACCTGGGACCTCCCACCACCACATCACAAGCGGTTTTCTCACAGGAAAAGGCACCACAATAAGGACAATTTAATACCACCTCCAAAATGCTTTCTAGTCTCACAACCATCTGTGCTAAACTCATTTAAACTCATCATTTTAATCGCAGACTAAGTTTGAATTCACCATTAATACTCTTGTGCTCTTCTCCCCGGGAAACCCAGCAGGTCCCAATTCTTAGAAAGCACATTTACTGTATAAGCAGTCAAAAATTAAAAATAATTTCAGCTAGTTTGGTCTCAAATCTTTTAAAGGGAAACTTTTGTGCCAGTATTAAGCTTCAAGGCAGCACAGACAGTGCTTTTCCAGGGGGCAGAGCCTCAGCATCCCAGAGCTGCCAGACATGGAATTACAGAGAAAAGCAATGCAGAACTGCCCGGCTCCCTGCTCTCATCCCAGGGCAACTCTGGGGCTCTGGAAATTACAAAGAATTACAAAGAATCTCAGTTATGCCAAATTTTCCTCCCACACCGTGAATGTTATGTGGATTTTAAGTGAGAACTGTTAATTTTGTAGCCTTCCTTTGATAAGATGGTCACAGCACATGTAATAATTGTCTGGTGGTGTCCAAATTTCAAAGGCCGTATTAAAGAGCCATGCAAATATATGAAAGGAGTTATCATTTTTCCATTTAATAGTCTATATTTATTTTTCTGTATTACTGCATTTATAGATGCTTCAGCCTGCCATCCACAGGTCCAGTTCATTGTTCTGGTCTCCGAGTGAGAATTCTTTGCAGGGTGACATTAAAGTGATTTGAACACACTCAGGTTTCCCTGCACGACCCAAAGTGTGCAAAGGTTCAGCATCGGCCCAACTCCAAATAACTGCAGGATGCTGAATCCATCCCTATCCCTGAGTGCTCTCACTCCTGACACCCAGCAGATCCTGTGGATGAGAGCAAACTCGAGCTTGAAACATCAGAAATTTCACTTTACAGAAGCTGACCCTGCAGTTGTTCTGCAGGAGAATAAAATGTTGCCAGTGGAAGGATAAGGAGTTCCAGCCCTTCCTGAGAGTCTCACAGTGATCTGTGCAGAGCTGCAAGGTCAGAGCACAGGGAAAGCTTTTTCCACGTGCAAGAGTTCATTAAGTGTCTTGTTGGCCTTGTAGGACATCAAGTATTAAATTTCAACCCATGGAGTCCAGGTCTAATCTCACATTTTATTCCACACTCTTGGAGGCAGCTCAGCAGCCTGGGCTTTAACACAGAACACTTTTCCCAGCCTTATAAGGTTGGGAGTGGGAGCAAGTGTTCTGCACCAAACTGAAAAGCAAAGTATTTAAACTTTGAATTTTTACTTTGTATACTCCCTTTCCCATCTCACTTCCCTGCTGAAGAGGCTAAATCATCTCCTAATTTTATTAAGGTCGTAAAACCCATTAAAATACACAGTGAAGCAGGAACTTTTGCCAGCAAGTGGAGGAAGGATAAAAGCTGAGTAGATAATGTTCCTTTTCACACCAAACTCATGTGTGAATTGCCTGATTGACGATAACTTTGAAAGTCTAAAAAAATATGGCAAACAAACAGCAAGAACAAAGTCCTAACAGCAGGATAAGCTGCAAAAACTGAACTCAGAAGTCTTTCATGTCACCTGCCTTTTACACAAAAACATAATTTAGAAGAAGTGTTATTAATTTGCATCAATTTTGTTGGATACAGAACGCTGAGCAAAATGACCTGCAGTAACCACAGAGCTGCTTGCACAGCAAAATAAAAGCACAGCCTGATTTCACCAAGATTTCCCTGGTTCTGACTGGTGGCTCCCATCCCTGAGGATCAGGAGTTCCGTGCTGAGATCCAGGTCACAGTCACTCGAGGTGACTCAGAGCACTCCGACAAACACACGTGCCAAACCCACTTTCACCACACCCGAGTTCCACTGCTATTAAAAAATAAAAAGCAATCTGAACTAACTACAAGGAACAAACCTTCAAGACATCTTTGTAACTCAGTTTCCCTCCCTATCTGCATGTACAACTCGGAATGTTCTTTAAAAAGTTAAACACTGCTTCAAAAAATCCAAGAGAAAGTGTTTCATCTACTTTCCCAACACCTAAAATTGAACACTGCAATGATTTTCAGTCCAATGTGCAGTATGTTTTATCAAAAGGAGGTTTGGAAAGTTATTATCCACCCTCTAAACAATGCCCCTTTTGGTTTGAGGTACTTCCCAAAGCTCAGCACTGCTGCATTTTTAGAAGTTTAAAGCAGTATTTGTGTGCAATTGCTACTTCTTAACAAGAAGACAAAAAGAACTGAGGTCACTGTGCTCCACAAGTACCTCCAATAAAATCTTACACTTTTAAATCGTTTAAATCTCTTTGGCACAATTAAGGACATCCTCTATGCTCCAGAACAGTGTATTAGGGGATACACTTGAAACATTTTAGCATAATTTAGCAGAGAAAATGCCAAAAGGGAACACAGGAACCTCATTTAGTCCCCCAGTATCTCAAGTATTTTAGAGGACAAGCAAACAACCTTCCAGTTTAACAGGTTAAAAGCTATGAGTTATCAGCACTGGCTCCAAAAGCAGCAGAATTCCAAGCCTGCCAAACACACCAAGTCAAACAAACAAACCAAAAAGTGTTTATTTAGCCCGGAGTTGGATTAGTGTCCCATGCAGCCCCTGGAAGAAACGCTGGAGTGTTTCTGTAGCCAAGCCCCAGCTCTGACAGTCACCTGCAGATGTTTTAAACAGTTTTGCCAGAGATCATTCCCCAGGATGCTTTCCTTGGCCTCCACTGTCATTAAGGATCAGCTGAAACTTCTGAACTGGGGTTTCACCTGCACCAACACCTGGCAGCCTCCCCTGAAGCCTTCCCGGATGTCCCAATGCTTTCTGAGCACTTCTGACCTCCACCACAACCCCTGGTGATGCCCAGAATCACATCTCCTCAATTTCACCTGGCAACCCCCTCAGCTTTTATGCCCAGAACTGAATTAACCCCTCTATTTTCATTTTAACACGGAAAGAACCCTACTGGGTGAGGGCAGGTCCGGCAGCAGATGCCTTGAACAAAGCACACAATTGCCAGGTCACATCCCAGCGTCCTCAAGGACTGTTTGGAAATGCAATCAAATCCTTCAGGGGACCAGGTTATTCCAAGGCACGTCTGATCCCAAATCCCTGCATTTGTGCAGCAGCAGCTTTGCCAACACAATTCTCTCTCTCGCTTGTTGGGTTTGGTGCAGTGAAAAGGGCAAACAATAAAAAAGGATTCAGTACTAAACTACAAGAAAAAAACTCAAGTTTGGCAGGGTTTTGGGCAGTAGGACACGACTTAAAGCCTCTCATTTCAGGATTATTCATCACCCCACGAGCATTATTTTGTTATCAACAGCAAGCACCCTTTACCACTTTGTAACCCCGAGGAAACAATAAATCTAATTTTCTAAAAAAAAAACTTAAAAAAACTACACTTGACAAGTGATGTGCACATTTCCTTAAGCACCACTGGACTTCTGAGATAAGTTCTGGTCCAGAGTGAAAGTTCTCGGAGGGGAGCAGAGCTCACCCCCTGCCTTCAGGGAAAAGCTCATATAAAGGTCAAAGGATCTGGAGCATGTTAAGAAACTTCGGTTGCAACTTCTTTCCAGCTTCACTAGAGGATTTTGGATTAAACCTAATTCATGGTTTCAAGGCCACTCTAACAGTTTTAATAAATTAAGTAAAAGCCTTCAATCAGAAGCCACAAAAAAGGAGATTAAAAATTCCCATTTGTAAACTTGCCAGGAGTGCTCAAAAATGTTGATACACTTAATTTCATGTTTAAATCTATTAGCAGTATTTAGCATAACCAAAGGAGATTTTGTTATCTATCCTCCAGCTCTACTTCAGAAAGAGTCTGTAAAAAAATCTCAGTGTCTAAATCAGCAAAATATCAAGCAGACAGTGGATAATTATTTTATTAAATTAATTAAAGAAGCCTTTACAGAAGCACTGGCTATTCAAGCTACAAGCCAACAGCACTGATTCCTTCTACATAATCTTTTTTATTAAGCTACCACAAACTAAGCCCAAGTTTGAATTATAGGCACTTTGTTAAATTTACTTTGCACCAAGCAAAATAATTCTTAGCCCTATTGCAAATTCCAGTCAAGCTGGAAATTATATATTTATGAAAAGCAAAAATTAACGTGTTTGTGTGAGCACTGTAAGGATGGAAAATAAAAGATTCCCACAGCAAGGGCACTGCTGTGTTTTATAAAAGATGTGCCTCAGTCACTAAGTGTTGTTCAGTATTAAATCATCAACTTTCTACTAGAAAGATGGGGGGGAAAAAAACCCCACTTGAGTTATCAGCTTCTGCAGCTTTAAGAACTGATGGAACTTCGAATGCTTTAAAACTCCCAGCTGGTTTCTAGCAGCATTCCTGAAACACCTCCCCTCTCCAGCACGCGGAATAAGCTCTGGATCCTCGCAGCTCACACCCTGAGCCTCTGCTCCCCACGATGTGCCAGTCCTGCCCGCACAGTGCCAGCCCAGCTGGGGACAAGGGACAGAGAACCTTGGTTCCCAGGGCAGGCTGTCCCTCCAGCACAGGAGGGACTGTGGGTCTCCCTCCCTTCCCCCGTGGCACTGAATTTGGCTGCTCCAATTTCTCCCTGCCCAATTCCAAACCAGAGGTGTTCCAAGCTTCCCTCAGACAGCAAACCCAGGGAATCCAGAACCACTGAAGGAGCCCTGTTACAGCTCCTAACACCTTACACCAGTCACCAACACTTGCAGCTGAAAACCTCAAACATATCTGGATATTTGCTTGCAGATACAGCAATAAAAACATTCCTGGGATATCAGGAATTTATTATTATTAATATGAATAATTATTCACATCAGAAGTGCTACACAATGTTCTTTACCTGGAATTGAGCAAACTTGACAGACAAGAAGTTTACAGGAACTGCCCCACAACAGAGCTCAGTGGGATCCTGTTTGAACATCAGGTTAGGGAGGCCTGGGAAGTTTTCTCCATGTTCCATTTCCTCAGACAATGGGGTTGTTTCAACTTGATCTCTGTAAAGATGCACCAGAACAGTTCTGGCAAGGTGTGCTCTGTGAAAGACCAGCACGGGGCAGTTTCACCTGAGCAGTTCACACCCACTCTGCAGAGCAGTGAGTTCTACACCAGCACAATCAACCAAGCAGAACACAACGGGTGTAAATCCAGTGTTTGAAGTGATTTATGAACGTGAGCAGAACCACTCAATAATACTACACCTGTCACAGGCCACACAGACCTGCCCACAACACACACCAAATTTAACAGACATTTTTGGGAACTACTGCTATTCAGGTGAATATGTTGGTGCATCCATCAGAAAACACCAGGTGGAACTTGGTCTAGGGGAAGGTGTCCCCGCCCGTGGCAGGGGGCTGGAACAAGACGAACGTGAAGGTCCCTTCCAACCCAAACCATTCTTTCACATCAGACTTTCTCAGGACTTTTCAGAGTGCCTCAAACACAAGACACCAATCCAAGACTTTGCCCACGAACATAAAGCTCAGAATAGGGAATTCCTAAATTCTCAATGACATCCCGATTCTCCAAACGCTAATTTGACTCTCGAACTCCTTCAGCAATCAGCTAAAGATCAATATTGACTATTGCCAAAGCTCTTCACTGACGCAGCTGCAAATATTGCTAAAGATATACACGCCATGTGCCCTTTGCTCGCCTGTGCTGCTGTCTTGAGGCTCTGTTACAGCGGGTACAGCATTCATTAATGCATGCCAGGCTATAAAACCTCCTCCAAAAACACCAATCTACCCTGCAGGAACCTCCAACTCATCAAGACAGAAAGCAGAAATGTATTAGAAGACCCCAGAATCTCTCAGGGCGTGGAAAAGACCAAAGCCAAAGGCTCTGGGTCTCTGCATTACCACTTAAAGGTCACGTTTTATTTCAAGCTGTACCATGACCTGTATGACTTGAAATGTGTTTTATTAGTTTAATTCCCTCTGTGAAACTACAGCAAGACCAAAAATATTCTTCAGGAACTGCTATTAGCCAGTTTCATTATAAATAAAGCCATTCTTGCCACTTATCCTCAAATATAAGACAGCAGTTAATTTAAAATAAATACAGCAATTGCCAAAGGAAACATTAGGTATTTCCTTAATACCTGCCCTGATTAGACACTCCTTAGCCGTTTTTATTTGTAAACTATTTCATGAACTTTCCCCTTGATAAAAACTCGAAATATGCTGACCATTCATGTTTTGGGTACGGGATACTGGGAAGGGATCTCTCCAACATAACCTCCTGCATGAGTCACGCTCTGATAGGAGATTTTCTGGGCTCCTCCCTCTGCATGCTGGCAGTCTTTACATTTCTGTTCTTGTTGTTGTGCCAATGCCAGATCTGGCTTAAAAGCAAGACTTGGAAATACCAACAGCTGGTGAAAAAAACTCCGCCCAAAATACCAGAAAGTCAGCTCAGGAAGGAATAGACTCGTTTATTCTAATTATTCTATGCATTTTAAATGAATCCTAACAGCATTAAGTGCTTTTTAAAGTTCAGCCCACTCTTGGAGTCAAAACTCAAGATGTGAGGACTGCAACATTCCAAGTTCCATCAGCAAATGCAGCTTAAATAAAAAGTCACACAACCCAATGAACCATCTAGAAGCCAAAGTGGAAGCAGAAGTTTCTCACCCAGCTAACTCTGCAGAGTTGACTCTAATAATTAGCTTATCAATTAATTTCTGATTGTCAGCGCAACAGCTTAATGAGAAAAATGTGAAAGTTAAATCTGAATTACCTGTGAAAAAGCTGGAACACAAGATTGGAACTTTACCAGCTCAGTGAAATCTAACGTGTGGTTAAAAGTTCCTTTTAGAAATGAAGTTTCTGAGAAACTTTGGTGCTGCGGGAACAAAGAACATTCAGCTGGAGAAAGTGAGAGAGAACGATGGACGGGGAGCTGTGGCAACATGGAAAACAAGATTAATTTCTTTCCGAGTTTAATGCCTTGCCCTCCTGCCTTACTTTTAAAGCAGAACTCTCCCCCGCTGTGTCCTGCACAGCCTGGAAAGCAAATTCTTCTCCAAATATGGTTTCACTGAACACAACTTGCACGTTCCTTTTCCACAAACTCCTTGTGCCACCTGCTCCAACGATCACGAGCTCTCCTGGCATTTGCAGTGCTTCACTCCAGGCACGGTTCTCCTAGCAACTGCTGGGAGATCTGGGTGCATTTTATCCCTGACTCTCCACATTACCATATAGAATTCCTACAGCAAAGGATTCCCAGGTCTTACTCAACGTGTCAGCTGCAGCGTTGCTAATGAACGCAGTAATTACCGAGCGTGATTCCATAATTAGAAATAATTCCAATTATACCTTTAGGTGATTTCCTCCTCCCGGGCGTTCGGTAAACACGCATCAAGAGTGTGACAGCAAATTCCCTGCCACGGCAGCAGCATTTGCTGCAACAACAAGGAGCTGTTGGAGGAGCAATGCTACACAAGAACAGGCTACTTAAACCTCTGTTATTCTCTTTTTACCCCTGTATCTGTGATCAAAGTTTAATTACTGATAAGACTCACGTGGTTTAATCTCAGTAGCCCAAGCGTAATTTTATTTATATTATTTGAATTTATCTGGTGAGTTTATTGGAGTCTCCTCCCTAGTTAGATCCAAACTTGTCATTTCAGGACACTTCCCAAGCAGAGGCATGAACAAGCACCTTCACAAACTAAAGATGACCTGAGACAGACAGAAAAGCAGAGTTAAAGCCTTCACTCGACCACAATCTCAGGTGCCAGAGATCCAGATCTCTGTCACACGATCCCACCTCTGTCACCACAGAAGAGGTTTTAAGAATAAGAGTTCCCTGTATGTTTTGCCTCGACAATCCCACAGCTCCCAGCTTGACAGAGGATGGGAATATTCCCTCAAACTGGCTTGTTACGATGATACAGCAAGTAGCTCTAGAAAAACTGTGACAGCTTTTGCACGGGTTACACCGAGAGGGGAGAAAGTAAATCTCAAGTACTCATTCAGCTGCAGGCACTAACATGATAATAACAAAATACTCATTTAAAAAAAGAGGAAAGATTTCATACACAGATTTGCTCAAGAACCAGATTTATACACTGACTCTCCTAACAGAACTAAGAGCCCTTGGCCTTTAAAAAACAACTGCTAAACTGGCTGGACATCTGCAAAGTAAGTCAGGATTTGGACTGGGCTTGTGCTGCAGAGGCACCCAAGCCTCCCTTGAAAGAAGCACTTCCTCTATATCACAAAAGCATCTCCTGTGCTGCCAGGACACACCGCAATGAAAACGCAATACAGACACTGCAATTAAAAGTAACAAAGCAAACCACCTGCAACGGCACTTGTTTATGTTGTTCTTTACCACTCCTCACAGCTACAGCACTTCACTCTAGCGAGCCTTTACCACTAAAACGCCTGTCACTCCACCTAACTGCCATGGAT
Source organism: Cnemophilus loriae (assembly GCA_013397755.1). Classification (NCBI taxonomy): domain Eukaryota; kingdom Metazoa; phylum Chordata; class Aves; order Passeriformes; family Corvidae; genus Cnemophilus; species Cnemophilus loriae. The sequence goes on from VZTF01007870.1 coordinate 29,941, forward strand.
TACAACACAGCAATTGCGGGTGCCTCACCCTCCAGCCCGCAGTGATCCCGAAAATCCCCGCTCCCACAGCGGCCCTCCAGCGATGGGGCTGCCCCACACCGGGAGCGCTGACCCCTTACCGGGCTGCCCCGGCCCCTCCGTGCCTCCGCCCGGCCCGCAGCCCCTCCGAGCACCGGCCCGGCTCCCCAGCACTCCCCGAGGCACCGGAGGCAGCGCTCCGGGACCCGTCCCCACCGCTCCCACAGCCCCCAGCCCCTTCC